>ML815571.1:101441-111974 GCA_009831015.1 Picea engelmannii
TGTACTTGTTTATGGTACAGGTTGAGGTATAGGTTGATTACATGTTGGTGCATGGTTGATGCACTTGTTTATGGTACAGGTTGATTACAGGTTGAGGTACAGGTTGATGCATGGTTGATGCATGGTTTAGATTTATTGGTACAAGTTTACAGTGGTATATCTCACAGTGATAGTGTGACAGTGGTTCCATCATTCTACTTCTACTTCAGGGTGGCAAGATGGGGCAAGCATAGGCGGTTGTAGCCACCTTCTGGTTGTAACTGGAGAACATTGGAGGTTGTAGCCTCCTTCTGGTTGTAGCCAGAGATTTGGGGAGTTGGAGCTTCCCTCAGGTTGTAGCTTGAGAAACTAGGGGGTTGGAGACACCTTCCAGTTGCAGCTAGAAAACAAAGGAAGTTGGTGCTTCCAATGAATGTAATTCTTCAAGACATATAAGAAAAATCATTCTGTGATTTCTCCCGATTTGGGTTTCCACGTAAAACATTGGTGTACTGTGTATGTGTGTGATTGTTTATTTATTACTGCTCATTATTGGATAATAATTCTACATTGATATAACATTTGAAGAAAAATGATTATAATTACGTTATTACTGATTCACCCCCCCTCTCAGTAATCCAACACTTTTCTCAAATGATCCACAAACAGAATATGCTTCACTGATTATCTTCCTTATGGGATCATAAGTTTGATTCCTTCAATGTCTCCCCTTCCTTATGAGATCATAAGTTAGGTATTTCTCAATTTCTCAATATGTACCCTTTGCCATGAGAAGGCCTCCTTATATAACCTTGGAGAGACCCAACCACCTTAGAGATTCTTGGGATAGGTTGAGGATATTTCTCCCTCGGTTGTGGATCCTCCCTAAGATCCATCCTTGACCTCAAATTCAAATCCAACTGATTTCCAAGATGAGGGAGATTTTTCTCTGATTTTCTTCAACAACCCAAGATTTCCTCAAACAAGCCAGCGCTCCCCCAAAAGGGTGCACAGAGCATTGGAATGCTCCCCCAAAGAAGGGTACAGAGTGCTAGCACTCCCTGACAGTGGGTAGGGGAGCACTGCCCAAGATTTCCTCAAAAAAAAACAACTCTCCCCCAGAATGGTGCACAGAGTGTTGCAATGCTCCCTCAAAGAAGGGTAAGGAGCGTTGGCACTCCCTGACAGTGGGTAGGGTAGTGTTGCCCTTCAAAAATCATTTTTAAGTGGTCTTTTTCATGGTAAAATATTTGTACTCATTGTCATATGATTTCTCCTTCTTAAACCAGTCTTTGAAGGTGTCTTAAGTGTCCCTGTGATGTCATTAAAGACACGACATAGGCAAGATGATAGTATGATGTTTGCAACACTTGCAGCCAAAATGTGACACTTGCAACACTAGTAATGAAGACAATAGGTCATCATTGAAGTGAGTAATTTTGATGTGTAACAGTGTCTCTGTAATACTCCTCTTGAGTCTTCCTTTCTTCTTCTTTCTTAGAGGGACCTCTAGCGGCTTTTGCATAGCTTCTTGGTTCTGCTTCTTGTTCTGTCGCTTTGGAGCTTGAACCTTTCTCTGTTTGCTTCTGATTGTATCCTAATCCATATATGTAATAGTAAGGTCTTTGATTATTAATGATAGTATCCAATATCATGGTGTTGTTTTGTTGCACGTCCTTCTTCTCAACATCTTTTCTTAGAGTGACTATCTCTATTTCTAACCCTTCAATGATCCTATCCTTTTCATCTAAATTCCCTCTAAGTTCCTCTTCAATCTTATTGTCTTCTTCTACCTGGATTTTTAGCTTCGTGTTCGTTTGCTCGAATTCTTTCGAGTTATGAAATTCTTATTTCTTCTTTAGTTTCATTTGGACTGACTCTTTTTCTTATTTTCCTTCTTTAGAGATTCTATGGCACACATCAATTCTTCCATGTAATCGACTTCTACATATCCACATTCTTCTTCGGAGCCTTATTCATCAGAGTCTTCTATTTCCATGAATAGAACCCTTTCTGTATCATTCTCACTAACTTCATCATCGTCTGATGAGGAACTATCTTCCTTGGTGCAGAGACTTTTCTTTAAAAAATTCTTTTTGTTTCTTCTACCCTTTTGGATTTTCTTTTTATTTTTAGAGTTATCTTCTTCATTACCTTTCATTTTCTTATAGGCACATTTATTAGCAAAATGACCAACACCATCACAATTAAAACATTTCAATGGAAGAATACCTTTGTATTTTTCGGTTCCTCTTTTCATCCTTCTGACGAAGTTGGCGACCTCTTAATCTTCCTCTGAATCATCGCCATAGCTACAGTCTGACTTTAAATTTTATTTATCTTTCTTCGTTGTCTTCTTGGATGCCTTGAATGTGGATTTATTCATGACTATATTTTCTTGCTCTGTCCTCATCTCATAAGCTATGAGTATCCTATGCAACTCATCCATGGTCATTGTATCCAGGTCCGCTCTTTTTTCTAAAGATGAAATTTTTGAATCAAATCTCATTGGTAGATATCTCAATGCCTTTTTAACAACGGCATGTTCCTTTATCTCGTCTCCCAAACCTTTGATATTGTTTACTATTTCATCGACTTGTAGAAAGTAGGTTGCTATGTTTTCATCTTCATTCATCTTCAATTGTTCTAACTTGGCTCTAAAAATATGAAGTTTAGCTTCCTTAACTTTCTTATCTCCTTCATAGATAGTCTTTAGTTTGTCCCACATTTCTTTTTCGGAATCACAATGCATAATCTTGGTATGTATTGATAGATTCAAACCATTCTCAATAGCGTTTCTAGCCCTTGAATCATTTTCTTCAAGTTTATTTCCATCTTTGTCTGTTGAGGGAGTGGTTGGTGCTTTGTATCTATCTACTACTAATATCCAAACATCGAATCATTGTGCTTGTATATATGTCTTCATTCTTTAGCTTCAGAAGGCATAGTTCTCACCATCAAACTATGGTACCCCAATCTTAGTGTAACCCATGATCTCCTTCCAGTGATTAGACTACTTCTTGAAGGACCCACTCTGATACCAATTGTTGGATTACTGAGAAGGGGGGTGAATCAGTAATGAGCAATTTTAGTACTTTTAACCACAATATATTCTTCAACAATATTCAGCAGCTCATCATTAGCATTCAATATATCATCAACAATATAATCATAAACAACATCAGAATAGATACACAACACACCAGGATTTACATGGAAACCCAAATGGGAGAAAACCACAGAATGCTTTTATTATATATAAAAAGAATACATTCATTGGAAGCACCAACTTCCTGATTCTCTAGCTACAACTGGAAGGAAGCTCCAAACCCCTATTCTCAAGATGCAACCTGAAGGAAGCTACAACTCTCTGAATTATCCGGCTCCAACCAGAAGAAGGCTACATCCCCCTGAGTTCTTCAGATCCAACCGGAAGGTGGCTACAACCACTTATCCTTACCTCGTCTGACCACCCTAAAATAAAAATGTAGACCGACTGTCGTTATCACAAAATCTTCCACTGACTTTTTCACTGTCACTCTGTCTCTGTCACTGTCACTCTGTATATGTCACTCTATCTCTGTCACTGTCACTGTGTCTTTGTCACCGTCATTGTCTCATCAACCTGTATTTTCTCATCAATCAACTAATACTTGTACTAGACCATGCATCAATTGTATACAAACATGCATATTATCTCATGCATCAATCATACATCAATAAGGAATAGTGAATCGTGAACTAGATCATTAACCATGTGTAACTTGTACCATATACCATACTATCAACCACATGCAGATATGTACCATATCATCAATGTAGTATCTCAAAGAACCAATGCATGTCTCTCATGCATATGCTACCAAACAACATGAATATGCCTCAACCATGTACAATCAACTCAAAGATATGAATTATAAGAACCATGTCATATGTTGAACCAGATATAAGAGTGCTCCTCACTTAGCTAAGCAACCAAGATATACCATATCTAAATACCAAACCAACCATACCAAGTACGCCTCAAGAATACACCATATCACGACAAGAAGTAACCATCAAAACAAGTATACAACCACGCCAATACCTTTGTAGTTGACCTGAAACTCTGAGATGTTGACCTATAGACTTCCTTCAAACTTCAGGGACCCGATACCAACATTTACTCAATCATTCATGAGCCTTTTTACAGATACATGACTTTCTCTTCTATTTCCCGTGTATATACGTGATTTTCTCCATTGTAGCCCACGTACATACGCTCCATTTCTTACCTGCAACCCGCTTATACCTCAGAAACTAGGGTTTTCTACAACTCTAAAACTTTCACCTTCAACCTTCCTTTGCTACCTTGGAAAATGATGATACAACCTTAGCAAAAAGATCACTAGATCACAAGAAAGATAAGCAATGAAGAAGTGTGAGAGTGTACTTGTGAATGACTCCCTGAGGTGTATTTATACTTGTGCTAGGTAACTCCTCTCCTTAATTTATGGCTTCTAGGGTTTTCTTGTTACAACAACTTAACCCTTTCATTAAGGACTTGTAACCAACTAGGGGCTTCTTGACCATATCTTTGGGGCTTACAACTTCACAAAGTCATATCTCCCTAACCGTGAGGAACTACGTGGCGTTCCACATATCACCAGAAATGGCATGGCGAGTAATATCCATTTATGAGTGTCTTGCATGAATTTACTATGTATGTCGTGTCCATATCCCTCATTCAACTTCGGGTACCAAAACCACACCGTCGGGGCTTCTTCAAGGGTTGACATCAATAACAACCAAAATATCAACTTTGATATCTTCCATAATAGGATCCACTACAGATGGAAGAATCGATTTATATTGAAGAATTTCCCATGCTTTCTTTGTCTCTATATTGTACATATCTTCTTATTTTTTACATTCCTCCTTTTATTAAATTTATACCATGCAACCGATAATTTATCCACCCTTTATTCATATATCTACCTTGATTTCTCTTTCCCTCGGTCTTTTAATCTTTTCCTATTGACTTCCCATGAATTCTACACAGGTTTGGTGATATTGAAGGATTTCCCAACGCTCATGTAACCAAGAATTTCTCCACAATTTATTGATATCTCTGTCCCAATTTCCCTTTCCCTCAATATTTCAATCTTTTCATATTGACTTTTCATGAATTCTACACATGTTTGGTGGATATTGAAGGATTTACCTATGCTTTCTTCATCTATGTGTCCCACTTCATAAAACAATTTCTAATTGACTTTTAATTTCTAGATCGTTGGAATTCTATGCAAGGATTTATCACAAAATTGTTGTAATTGTATATATCCACATATCCAAGAAATGTTTGAGGAATTTGTATCTGAAGACGGAGAAATGGATCATATCGATGTTTTTCTCATGCTTGTGTGCTTTGTGATCTCTGAGACTTCTATTGTTGTAGCAATTATTGATTACTCAAGTTGAATTCATGTTCCCATACTCATCATCATCATTGGGAAGATGGTTTAGATGATGATCAACAATATCTATATTACCACATGGTCGGTTGATTAACTTCGCTTCAACTTGACTTTGATTCTGATTTTGTTATGAATGCATGTTGGAGAAAGTTGAATTCATATCATCGATGGGCTGCTCCAATAACTTCTTTGTGACTTTTCCTGCATCATTGGCCAACGGTATCGAGCTTAGGCTTGTGGTTTAAGAAAAAATGGATTGACAGGTGAGCTTCCTTGTTACTTTAAATTTTGTCATGACTCGAGAGTTTTAGATGTTGCTTATAATGATCTTCATGGTGTTATTTCTCAATGCATCACAAATCTCACCAAGTTGTATATGTTGGATTTATCCAACAATAAATTCAGTGGAAAAATTCCATCCGAACTTGAGTGACTATCTGGATTTGCAATCAATGAATCTTCTCCTATTGAGGGATTAATATCATCAAAGCTGGAATTTTTGTCAATGCATATTTTTTGGATGAAACAATATATTTTGAGGAAATGACATTTGACATGAAAAGAAGTGAGTACATATATCAGTGGTCTATATATACTATATTTTATTTGTATAACAATGATCTTAATGGATAAATACCCACAAGAATAAGAAATATTAGAAGCTTGCAGTTATTGAATTTATCCGGGAATCTATTAGAAGGGTTAATCCTATCTATTAGTAACATATCTTCTTTGGAGCAGTTGGATTTGGCTCAAAATAAATTGAGTGAAGAGATTCCTCAAGAGATCTCTGCATTATCTAGGACGGGTGTTTTTGATGTTTCATCTAACAACATTTGTGGGCTAATCCCAACAGGCACACAATTTTCCACTTTTAATCTAACTTCATTTCAAAGGAATAGGTGCTTGCATGGGTTTCCTTTACATACATGCAATGAAAATAAAAGACTAAAGAGAGAAGACAATGGTAGTAGTAAGAGGGGTAAGCTTAGAGTGGGATGGCTTAGTAGTGTGGATGAAAAGATGCCATTGATGGCTTTGGCAATGGGATTGGGAATTGGATTTGGAGGAATGGTTTTTGTTTTCGTAGTGTGGGAGAAAGCGAGATGTTGGGTGGTGCATCCCAAAAGGCCACAAGCCTTTTATGGGGTGTATCGACTCCCTAAATAATTAGGACTCTTTATGTTAGAGGCTTTACCCACTATGGGAGAAAGCGAGATGTTGGGTGGTGCCTCCCAAAAAACCACAATCCTTTTATGGGGTGTATCGACTCCCTAAATAATTATAAGTCTCTATGTTAGAGGTTTTACCTATAAAATGTGTGATGAATAAAACAAATTAATTCTAAAAAAGATACATAAACATGTCGATATTGTTACATAATGAATGATTGTGAATATAAACATTGTTAAATATTGATTTTAATTATATATCATGATTTGTAATTTATAAAGTATTTAATTACATAATTTAAAATAGTGGTTGTAGTTCTCTATACAATTTCCTTATCATTTATATATATTATTAATTTTGTATTTATGAAAAGAATGATTACATTTAAAAACATACACATAAACATTGTACATTAAAAGTAGTTTAGAAAAAAAAATTAATCTTAGAAGTGAAATATAATTTTGTTTTTATGAAAAGAATGTACATTTATAGTATCCATAAACTAAGTGTATGGAGAAGTATATATATACTAAAATTTATTTCAATAATTACATTTAAAAACATACACATAAACATTGTACATTAAAAATAGTTTAGAAACTAAATTTAATCTTACAAGTGAAGTAATTATGTGGTCCAATTCCCTGGATGGGGTGACATGCAGGCCACTAGAGCCACATTGATGCAGAGCCTGACCGTGCCTTAAATGAGGTCGGTCGTCTCCCATCCCCTCAACATTAAGGATGGGAGCAGCCTTCAGCTACCGCCTTCGGTTGCCGCACCCAACGTGGAGCCTCCGGTTGTTGAAGCCTTCGAGGAGCCTCCGGCTATAGCACTTCCAGTGGAGCCTCTGGCTGTAGCAGACGTAGAGGAGACAGCCATGATGTATGTCATAGAGGAAACTCAGGAGGAAATATTGGAGACTCTGGAGCTGCTCAAAATCCCAGAAAACTACCAGGGAAAGGAAAATGTGGTGCCTTAGGACGAGGACTTCATCTTCTATGTGGAAGAGGAGCCTCCAGCGGACACGGGATTTACCTGCTACGTGGAAGAGGAGACTCCAACGGAACCAGGTCCAGAGCAAACATCCCACTCAAGCGAGCCAGGGGATGCAGAGACAAGTGAGCCCAGGGGACAGGTCACAGAAGCTGGTCCATTCCTTGCGCCACCTCCTCTTTCTTGCATGCACATCACCTGGCAAGACCTGCCACCTCTACTCCATCCAGACCTGCTTAATTTGATTTTCGACTTGAGGAGCCAGATGGCGGTTCACGCCTATCGTGGCACCCTCATGGCCCAACGGATGGACATGCTCTACAGTGCTTACTCCAACGCGCCTCCTGGACAAAGATGTCCAACCTGCCTTCAGTACTTTGTCATTCCAGTCACCTGGGAGGACACCTCAGACACAGCCGGGTAACAGCTTTGATTCGGTCCAACGCTTGCAATCTTTTGTTCATAATTTTCCATGTCGTTCAAGTTATTTTCTATAAAACTCCTAGTAGAATTAGGGACATAACTTACCATCAATCCTAGTTTCCTATGGGCAGGATTGATGGTAATTTAGTCCTACTTGAACAAGGATTAACCCTGTTTCGTTTTTTGATTAATCGACAGAACGATGGGTAATCCAGAAATACTGTTATTTTTTACTACTTAATATAGGAGGAAGCACCCCTTTTTTACTTAAAAATAAATAAATTATGTGGTCCAATTTAATTTTGGTGATTTGATATTATAAAATAATTAGTAATCAAAAATTCTTCCAAACTCTTGATTAGATTTGTGGTTGATAATTCCACCTTTTCATCGATAACTATTATTATAAGAAGATCTATAAAAGATACGTTTATTTTTATAGATATTAACTATTATGAGGAAAAATATATAATTAAATTTATTTTTAATTTAAAATCTAATTAAGATGATTTTAATGGTGAATATCTTATATGCTAGGAAATTTAAACTTCTAATTTATTTAAATATTTATATTAAAAAAATAAATTAATTAATGTTAATTTATTTGTTCTATGTTATGGTTGATTTTTTATTTTTTATTTATTTTTAATATTATGACTTTTTATATGATTGCAATTAAATATATAGTTTAAAAGTCTACTACAAACATAAAATAAAATCAAAGTACATAAATAAAATAAAATAATAAAAATAAAAAGTTACTCTATTTCTAATAAATATTTAATCCAAAATTTTAAACACACAATAAAATCAAATTAATAAAATAAAATAAAATACTACAAACATAAAATAAAATCAAAGTACATAAATAAAATAAAATAATAAAAATAAAAAGTTACTCTATTTCTAATAAATATTTAATCCAAAATTTTAAACACACACTAAAATCAAATTAATAAAATAAAATAAAATAATAAAAATAAAAAGTTACTCTATTTCTAATAAATATTTAATCCAAAATTCTAAATCTAGAAAATGCATAATATAGATTTAGAGCAATCATTCAATTTTTGAATGACTAGGAGATTTATTTGCATGAGATATGGTTTGGTTAAGTAATTTTATTTCTGCTTAAGATATGCATAAATATAGAATTTTTTTCCCATAGATACATAAACATAGAATTGTTAACCATAGAATATTGCATGCACATAATATTGATTATAATGTTATGGGAAAATATAGAATTGTTAAGCATAGAATCTTGCATGTATATAATATTGATTGTAATGTTATGTATAAATTGTTGATGCAACATGTGTTTTCTCCTAATAGGTCACAAGTTTAAATTCAGAGGGGGTAGGATATGTATACTTTCATAGACTTTATTAGTCAAATTGTTGGGAGGAGGAGGTCCCTTGTCCCACAAACAAGGGGGTCTCATATACCAATTTGGTGTGGCTTAGTCGTGACCTTAAAAATAGATTATGATTATTATTATTATATAATTCAACAACTATGAAGTTTAAAATATCTAAGATTGAGTTATATATATATATATATATATATATATATATATATATATATATATATATATATATATATATATATATATATATAGATATATATATAGATAGATAGATAGATAGATAGATAGATAGATAGATAGATAGATAGATAGATAGATAGATAGATATTTTAAAGAAAACAAATGAATATGTTATAATACATGTTATATAATACACTTTGAGTGGGTTTAATGATGAAAAACATGTCTTTCTTCCTAAGAAGTTTCAAGTTCAAATCTAGAGTGAAATAGAATATACATATTTTAGTAAACTTTACCAATCAAATTAGATTAAAGTAAAATTATTTTTTGTTATTATAATCTAACAATTGATATTAAAAACAACAAAATTGTTAATTAAAAATTAATCAATTGAATGCTTATTTATTTTTTTCTAGATAACTTAAATATAACTTATAATTTCTCATTATATACATTACATAACAAATATATGAAGAGGAAATTTAAAGATTAAAATAGATTTCAAAATATATATAGAAAATATAATTCATTTACTTCAACTAATTGAACTTTAAATGAAGAGTTACAATGAAAAATCAAAATAACATTTAAAGAGCTTAAATGTGAAGTGTAACTTTCTAATATTTAATTTATTAATAGTTAACTTGTTTTTTCAAAAATATTTAATTTATTAATAGTTAACTTTTTTTTTCAAAAATATTTAATTTATTAATAGTTAACTTGTTTTTTCAAAAATAAAAATTAGTACAAAATTATATTCAGATATATATTTTTTTACATAATATCATTCATGGCCTGAGCCTAGCCTATAAGCATGATTGATATAAGCTTTTTCAATGTCAAAACATAGATAGCTTACATATAGATCTTTTTTAGATACATCGAAGGCAACACCATACAAAAAGGATAGGCATATCCTTCAGAAGGTTAATGACAAGTCTAAATTAGATATAAAAA
>ML815572.1:8469-24537 GCA_009831015.1 Picea engelmannii
GCCTGGGGGCTTACGCTGCATGCCAGGATGGTAGGGTAGTTGGACCACTGTCGGTCCATGGATACAGGGGAGTTTGCCTTTGGGTCCATCCTAGTGGCCTGGTTTTTGGAGAGGGTGCCTATGTTGTGCCCTAGGATTTTATTGGGTGCACCTGGGGCACGAGAGCTGTGACTAAAGCGGTGGTTGACTGTTTTGATTTGTCACAGTGGTGGTGAGGGAGACCACTTCTTCACAGCTGAGGTGATGCAAGTGTGGCGGCAGATGCCGCAAGTGATATTGTAGTTCCCCTATGATGGTGTTGACTTCTGGGAGGATCCATACATGGTGTTACCTCCAGGAGAGGTTTTTGATCAGTGAGGTATGTTTGTGAGTTATATATATATGTTTTTTGAGATAGCATGACATATGTATATGATGTAGATGTTGATACTATCTATTGCTTGTTTGTATGTGCAGATGTGGCACCTTGCGGGAACGAGGTGGAGGTGTTGAGGGTGTCAGCTCGCTAGGAGCTAGGGAGATAGCCGTGGGGAGGGCCGCAGGTTGGAGAGAGACATCGACATGAGGACATCGAGGCAAGACTAGCTGATCCTGAGAGAGCATCGAGGAGACATCGGTTTGATGACCCAGGTGCCAGGCCATCACATGCTCCTCCGGCAGATGCCGAAGCATATTTTGAGGACATAAACCATCATATGGAGGTAGTGCTACAAGGCATGCCTGAGGGTATGTGGTCATGTATCTAGGATGAGGGCATCCTGGAGCAGTGTGTGGGGATTTTTCCACCATGGTGGGTCATGGTATGACAGGCAATAGTAGTAGGTGCTGCTATGATTGGACGGTTACCTCTTGGTTAGGAGGGAACACTAGTGGGTGGGGGACCACCGCCTGAGGGAGGGGTAGGAGGTGGGGCTCTAGAGGCACCTTGAGTGGTGCTCTATGTATTTTTTTATTTTTGTATATAGGATGGTGAGCCCATTTTGTACCGAGGTGCTTCACTGGCTTGCAGATACTTGTATTTTTGTATGTAAACATTTGGATGATATTGTGGACCATTTTATATATACATGAGTATACATTTTGAGATCTATGTGGTGTTTACATGTGTTTTGTAATGTTTGATGATGTCTAATATATGTATATGCTATGACAGGTTTTTGATATGTTTATGTGTGTGTAGAGGTATCTTGATGTGATATATGCCAGTCTAACACAATGTTAGCTATGTTATCTGTTATTTGATTCAATTGTCTTGGAATATGTGTAAATGTAATGGAATCAAAATGTTTAGATAAAAGTCTAACCTATAGGTATTTATGAAAGAGGCAAGGATCGCGTACGCGATACACATTGTTGAGTTGGAGAACGACTAGTTGAGAGTCGAGAAAGACGCTAAGGTGACGAATATGATGATGTTGGGCATTGGCCAAGAGGCCAATGACGGTAGTGTATTCGGCTTGGTTTTTCGTTGTTGAACCCAAACATATGTCACTCAAATGGAGTATTTCATGTGAGGGGGTGTAGAGAGACCAAGCGGCTGAAGCGAGATTTTGTGTCCAACGGCTGGTGCCATTGGCGTAACCGATGTGGTAGGCTAGTGGAGGAAGCATATGTCAATAGCACAAATGATAGTTTAGACGTGAGGGATGGACAAAAAGATTAAAAACACTATAAAAGAAATAACCTAAAGTAGAATGACTATGTTTATGCATAAAATTTCTTTATGTATAACTCGTTGACAGGTTCTTTAAGAGAGAGGCCTTTAGGAGAGGTCAGGATGTATGTGCCTTTGGTGAGGCAATGTTGGATGATGTAGGGACCATGCCATAGTGACTCAAATTTTCCATGACCAAAGGTATCGCGAGTGATATCGTAAGAAAAGATGAGGTCGCCTTCGTGAAATGAGAAAAGGTTGACATGTCGATCAAAGGTGGCCTTTGATCATTTTTTAGCTACCTCATTGTTCTGTAATGAGAATCGACGATCTTCATACAGGGATTCTAAGTTCAACAAGCGCTACTCCATTGGGGTATTGTCGGGTAATAGCTCAATTGCGGTGTGTAAGTGGGAATTTCACACTTGATGGGAAGAGTGGCCTGAACCCCATGGACTAGATGAAATGGTGTGAAACCAGTAGTTGTTTTCACAACTGTATGGTAATCCCATAGCACGGAGAATAACATATGGTGCCAATTGGTCTTATGTTTATTAACCGTGCACTGTAACATGGTCTTGAGGAACTTGTTGACTACTTCGACCTGTCCGTTAGACTGAGGGTAATATGGTGAGGAAAACTAATGGGAGAATCCTAATCGAGATGAGAGTTTGACGAAAATATCATTCTTGAAGTGTTTCTCGTGATCGAAAACTAGTTGGAGTGGTACTCCAAAGCGAGATATGACGTGGTTAAAGAAAAAATGCACTGCAGTGTCAACGATATTGTTGAAGGTGGGCATAAATTCCGCCCATTTGGTGAAGTAATCGACTACGACAACAATGTATTTGTGTCCATTGTTGGAGGGATGATTACAAGTCATGAAGTCGATGCCCCATTTACAAAAAGGGCCGACAGTGATGACTGGATGAAGAAGAGTAGGTGGTGTTCAGGCTTTTTTGGTGTAAAGCTGACACTTCTCGCATCGTTTCACGATGTGAATGCAATCGTGAAACAAGGTAGGATATAAGTAACATGTTCAGATAATCTTCTAAGCAATGGATATTCCTGAAAGATGGCCCCCACATGCATCGCTATGGAATTTGTTCAAGACTCGATCGACCTTGTCAATGGTCAGGCATCGACAAAGAATGGTGTTGACCCCTCGCCGGTATAAGATGTCTTCGATGAGGAGGTAGCAGGGGGGCTGGTGGTGAATATGATGACGATCATCTTATGAAAGGTGGTTACTGAACTTTTGAGTTCATAGGTAGACAAGGAGGTTGTTGTACCAAGGATCATCGGAAGTGATGTAAAAGAGGTGTTCATTGGGAAAGTCGGTATTGATGGGGGCATTGGTGGTGTCAGAGGGGAAGGCCATGACAAGTTCGGTGAGGATGAGGGATTTCTTGCTCTTGGGTGTTGAGAATTAAATATCGTACTCCTGAAGGATAATGATCCATTGGGAAAATTTATCGTTAATTTGCCGACGACTGAGCAAGTATTGCATGGGGTTGGAATCTGCTACAACCTTAGTTGTGCGAAGCAGAATGTAGTGACATAGTTTCTGGACTGCGAGGACGACTGCAAGAGCTAGTTTCTCTTCGTGTTTATACTTCAAGGGTGGCCCTAAGAGGTTTTTACTCACGTAATAAATGAAATGCTCACGATTGTCATCACCTAGATGAACGAGAACTCCTGCTACTGAAATAGCTGATGCTGATATGTAGAGGATATAGTCATGATTGTAGTCAGGTGCACTAATTAAAGGGGCATTGGAGAGAACCATTTTAAGATCGTCAAATGACTGTTGGGCATGTTCATCCCAGTAAAATGGGATTTCGTGACCTAGTAAGCGAAGGAAACCATGTGCGCGAATGGTGTAGTCTAGGACAAATCGTCGTAGAAAGTTAGCCTTGCCTTGTAGGCTCTGGAGTTGACGTAAATTCTGGGGAGGTGGAATTTCGGTGATAGCTTGGACTTTGAGGGGGTCCACGATAATACTTCTTTGGGAAACAATGAATCCGAGGATGTGCCCCATGGTGACATAGAATACGCACTTCAGGGGATTCAAGCAGATGTTTTACTGACGACACCATTGGAAGATGATCCGTAAATCATCAAGATGTTGGGTGTGTTTCTTAGATCGAGCTATGAGGTCATCCAAGTATGCGAGGATGATATGAGCTAGATCATGAAAAATGTATGTCATAGCCCATTGGAAAGTTGTGCCAACATTCTTTAGTCCAAACGACATGACACGATATGAAAAAGTACCCCAAGGGGTAGTAAAGGTGGTTTTGTACTGACCGGCTTGGTGAATTTGGATTTGATTATAACCAGAGAAACCGTCCATGAAGGATGGAGCCTCGTCGCCTACGCAGTCATCGATAATTTGATCGATGAAAAGCATTGGAAAGTTGTCTTTGGGACATGAGTGATTAAGATCATGAAAGTCTGTGCAGACGTGGATAGTGCCCTATTTTTTGTTAACGGGTACAGGGTTGGAAACCCATGATGTATAGGCGATGGGGTAGATGAACTCGGCAGTGCATAATTTGTCAATCTCAGCTTTGATGGTCGCTTCTTTGGATGGGTGTAGTGGTCGTTTTTTTTTATGAACTGGGGTTATGTCAGGCCAAGTGTCGATGTGATGTTCGACGATCGAGGGACCAAGGCCAGGCATTTCTATGTATGACCAGGCAAAAATGTCCTGATATTCCTGGAAGAGGGTTTTAAAGGTTGTGATTTCTTGAGGAGTGCAAGCAGATCCAATGGTGATTTCCTCAACGATGCCATTTTTGATGGAAATGTCGATTTTGATGGTCGAGGAGATGTTGGCCATGTTTCCTTCTTCAAAAGCATCTGGGGCAGGAATGGGGTTGTTGAACCAGTCGATATGCCCTGATGGGATAAAATCCTTGGTTTCGACCACATATATGGGGTGTTGGTTAGGAGGCATGGAGGCTTCCTGTGGAAAGAAGAGTGCTTGGTGGTGTAGCGCATCCCATGGGTAGTCAAGGTTGTTTAACTCTTCTAGTATTTCCTCATCACAGTGGAATTGGCGAGAATACAAGGGGTCATGAAGAGTGATATTGGTGACTATTGTTGTGTGGTTGCCCCCTGGTGATGAAGAAGTAGGGGGAATGATGCAAGGAAATTGTGATGGTTCACTCGACATAAACCAAATATCGAAGTACTGAGGAGGACCCATGGTAGTGGGGTGTAAAATTTCTATAGGGAAATGAGCGGGAGAATTGGGGGGATTTGGGGGTGAATCCTCGAACAAGTCATCCAAGAACCACAGAGGCATTGGGAGGGCCTTGGGTTCAGGGGAAATGAGATGTAGAATCTCTAGTGACGAGGTAAGGTCAACCATCGATTCTATGGGTTGTTGAAGCAGGGTCAATTGGCGTTGCCTGTATTCAATTATTATAGGACACTGGTATGTAAAATGATCTAAGGATTCACATAGAGATCAAGGGAATCTCATACGCTCATTGACTGAAGTTGTGACATAATGGATGTCAGTGATTTTTGGTAGGGATGACGTAGCTAGATTGGGTTCACTCTGGAAGCTTTGGCATACTGCAGCTAATGTCTACCAAAATCATGGCAGTGTTGGGCAATGGTGGGTATAATGGTCATATTCTAAACATATAGCACAAGCGAATTTGGTTCGCAACCCTTTACTACTTGAATGAGGGGTGGTAGCAGTAGTATTGGCTATAGTGGTGAGTGTTGAGGGAGTTTGATTGAGTGGAATCAAATTCTGTAACTCTGGTAGAGATGGGCAGTTGTTAGTTTGGTGTCCATCTTTCTCACATAGCGTGCAAGGGGGTTGGACATGTGGGGGAAGTGGATATGTGGGCTCCTTCTTCTTTCTCCTACCCCTAGTTGTAGCAGGGCGGATAGTGAGTGGGGGTGTAGAGGGTATGGTGGGAGTGAGTATGGGAATCATCATTGGGATTCCTTCTGTTTGGGGGGGAAGGGATGGTTGAGGGACCATCTCTGGTGGATGTAAATACCAAACTGGAATTGCTAACACCATATTAGGGAGGGTAAGCATTGCGGCTACTTGGAAATCTTCAACGCTAGGTGGAGGGTAAAAGAAGGGGATTTGAGTGATGGCTTGGGGAACTGTCTCCCAAACTGGGATATGGTCTTGGGGAGGGGTGAAATCATGGACTGGAGGGGTCGATGAGTTCATAAGAGGCTCATGAGGGGGCAGTTCTATGACTAGTGGGACGTCAAATATGATAGAAGCCTCCCTAGGAGGAAGGGTATCCTCTATGTTAGTTCTGTTAGATAATACAACGCATACTTGATTGGAAGGATGAAGGAGCGATGGTGCTCCATGGTAAGTTCCTAACAATGACGGATCTTTGAAAATTCCGGGACCCATTTCGATGAGTGGGTATGCGTCATGACTCGTGTGGATGAGAGGAAGAATGTTATCGATGATGGAAGATGAGTTAGGCTCGTAATGTGAGACTTGGTCAATGGTAACGATCTTCCTGTTGTGGGGGAACATCATTGTTTGAAATATGGAAGAGGAAACTACCTTCATAGTGTACATGTAGCTACGACTGAACAGGATATTATAATCGAGTGGGGCATCGATAACTTTGATGTCGATGAGAATAGTCTTTCCCTCGAGTTCTACGGGGACATTTTGGAAGAGCCCTTCAGGAGATGATGGTTGTCCATCATAAGCTCGTAAGGTAATGGCAGAGGGTATGAGTTCGGGGGAACCAAGTTTCTGCCATATATATTTGTACATAATGCATGTAGATGCACCTTCATCGATGATACACCGATGAACTGTGTTGTTCTGTATTTTTACTGGGATTTGAAAAGAGATCAAGTTGGGAAGGCAAGGTTCTCCTCTATCGAGATCAAATTTAATGAGTCGATTATCTGTGGGATCGATTTCCCCTAAGGACGAAAGTAATGATTTTCACTGAGTGGGACAAGTCTGAAGGACTTCTAAGACTGACATGGTAGCTGGGGATTGTGCTAAGTCATCAACCAAACTGTAATTATGAGCTTCCCTAACCTGTGGGTTGTGGACATTCCTGTGCAATGGGATGCGAGGGATGCGAAGAGGTGGTTTGGTGTTAGGGAAAGGGATCAACAACGGGGGTCCCATTGGTGTGGAGATTGTCTCTGGAGGAATGGGAGGAGACTCAACGGGTGCATGATACTGACGATTGTGTGTTTGCAGAAGGATTTCTTCCTCACTAGTGAGGAGGATCGTGCGATCTGCTGGATTGTTTGGGTTGAGGTACTGTCCCACCTGAGGTGGGGGAGGCTACGTGCCTTGTTGGGTGTTTATCACACCTTGGTGTGGAATAGGATTATGTAGCATGGTAGGGGGGGTTGTTGCACATATTGTTGTGGGGCCTGCTAAGGGGCAGGCAGTGTTGGAGGGTGGGGTAGACTGCCTGAGTCTTTCAACCATTTGAAATCAGCGATTTGGGGGAAATGATGAGTATAATGACCGAAATCACCACAAAGGGAACAAGGGAAGTTGGTTTTAACATTATTTTTATTTCTCCCTTGATGCCTATTTTTATTTCCCCCCTGGGGGTTCTAATTCCCTTGGTTCTAGTTTCCCCCAGTAGGTTGGTTCTACTAGGGTTGATTCTCTCCTTGACCTAGGTTGTTGTTGTTCTTGTTTCTTCCTTTATTTTTGGCATTATTCGACAGATGGGTCGGATTTTCCGTATTCAACTGTTTGAAATTTTGATATTGTTGAATGGGAGAGGGTTGAAAAAAATTCACCCCAGCATGAGGATGTGGTTGAGCCATGGGTTGTGGGGAACCAGGAAATGGAAAGTATAGATTCTATGGGGGTAACGATCCGTAAGGTACATAGGAAGGCATGGTGCTTTCGCTAGTACTATAAGATGAGGTAGAGGGGGTACCAGAACTTGTTTGAATAGGTGGTTGTATGGGGGGTGTTGACAGTGGCCCACTGATGGGTGGAGGCATAACAACAGGGTATGGTTGTTGATAAGGGGGTAGGGGGTAATAAGAGGTACCCCCATATGCTGGCGGGTATTGAGGTTTTCCATACATTGGTGGTTGTTGGGGTTGTGGGCTATGGTGAGTAGTATTACCAATCAGTCTGTCTACTGAGTGAGACATCCTAGGTTTGTCTTGGCCAAATGGCACAGGTTTTGGGAGATCAAGAAGTACAGTGTATAATTACCCTGACTGTGAATAGATGAGGTCGTATTGTTGAGCCTTACTAATGGCTTCTTCTTTTGATTGGGGGAAGGTGGAAGCTACATTCTTACTGAGAAGAGAGACAAGTGATCTAAGAAACTAGTCAAGACACCGTTGTTTGTGGTTTCTTCTTTGCACAAACTACATCGCCTAAGCCACTCGTGAATGTGATCAGGGATATGTTTGGCTGAGGTTTGTTTGAAATTAGAGCGTAGTTATAGACCATTGTCATGGTGGATTGGTAATTGGAAGAATGTAAAAAATGATTTGGCCAAGGACTCAAAAGTCACATGGGACCCTAATTTTTCATCTACATACCATTTGGTTGATGGGCCAGTGAGTGTGCATTGAAATAATCATAGTCTGATGGAATCATCCATAATGTTGTTGGAAGAGCACCATAGGTGAAAAGTCATGACAGGGTTGGTAGGGTCATCTCCTACTTTTCCTTTAAATTTGGGGATGTCTGAAGGTAGTTTGGTGGGCGTTACAGGCCAAGTGGGGTCATGCAATATAGGATCATTGGTGATTTTTCTTAGATCTAGTATGTTAATAGAGGCCAAATATGGCATCTGCAGTGGGGGGGGAGGATTATCTCTAGCCATGGTGTAAGTGTGTTGTGAACCTGACCCTTGAGGGGGGCTAGGTGGGTTGGTACTTCCACCTTGAGAGGAAGTTGGCCCCCCGCTTCCATGTAAAGGAGAGCGAGTGGATGGAGGACCTTGGGAAGTGGACCCGAGTAATGTGGAACCAAGAAAAGATGATCCTAAGATAGTGGCACTCACCAGAGTGTGTGAAGGTGATGTCGATGAGGTGGCAAGACTAGGAACTCCCCCTAAAATAGGGGGGAGGTTTAGTAAGCATCTCGAACGACATGGGTTCTGTGGGTCCCCTATGATGTCCGACTAGCTGAGTGGATGTGTGCGAAAATGTGATGAGAGAATGTAAACAAGAACCTTTGTTGCAAATTTTGAACTTTACACAATATAGATATCCAAAGAAAAATGTAATTAGAAGTGAATCATACATAAAGTGGTTTGAAAAAGAAGCATATATGTGGATAAGTGAGTTTTGTCTGCGTGGGGAATAAAAGAAAACAAATGCTCGTGTCCTAAAAGATGTAACATCCTTCCTCTCAAATAACACTGGACCTTCCAATAGTACTCAACAGTGGGGTCTAAAGTCACCGAAAGAGAAACTAGTGAAGGATGAAATAATCGATTATAATGAGGGGTAAAGGAGGCATATCTCGAAAGAGCTGGCGATATTTCCCAATAGCCACACAAAATCAGATTAAGGTGCAATTGTAGCCCACAATTTCCACCTGGGTAGATGTCCTAAAATTTGGTCATTAGGTACCTCGGTCAAAGTGCGACATTTAGATTTTCGGCCTCAGAAATGGGTCACGGACTGGATCCCGTCCAAGAGGTGGGTGCCTCAAGGGAGGATGCACAGAACAATCAGACATTGGTCTTCAACCCTTCATGGGTATCTCACTGCCTTATGGTGTTAGGAACACTTGACTTGGAGGATTTTCAGTTCCCTATTTGACAACTTCTATGGTTTTGACAATGTGAGAATCAGATGATGGGGAGTTATTTGGATGCCTATCCACGAAATCCTACCTAGACTAAAAAATTTCTTTTGGCACCTCGTGTGGAGGAAAACTTAGTGAGTTTTTAGAAAAAAATTAGATGTAGTTGTTTTGAGAGGTTGGGGGTGTGAACCAACCTTGTTGAATTTAAATGGGAGTGGATAGTTTCATCAAGAAAAGGGTGGGGTGTTTCAGAATCCCTTTGGAGGAAACTTACTTTAACCTCCACGTTTCAAGAAGAAGCTATGTGAGTGATAAGTGACTTTTGTGTGTGAATGAGTGAAAGTGTGCCAATTTTTAATGAATTAGGTGTCACCTTGCTGCATTTGGACTTCGCTTGGTCCTTACAAGTGTTGATTACCTAATTAACTAAGTGCCTTTGGTACAACCTTGCATAATTCAAAATTCCCTAGGAAGCTAGCATGTGGACATGTGGGTCCGTTACTATTCCTTTAACTCCCTATTGTGATTTAATCTAAGAAAAGCTTTGAAACTATCCTAGATTGTGATCATGTGGGCATGTATGGGCCCGTTACAAAACCTTTAAACTTCCATAGTGATTTGATATAAGAAAGTAAATTTCAAGCACTATCCTATCTTTGTGACATGTGGGTATGTATGGGCCCGTTACAATCTTAAGATGTGTTTGAAAAAATAAACTAAGAGGAGTCCCAAGAAGGGTTGTTGTCCTCTCCTAAAGGTTTTAATATTTTTAAGGGAGATGAAATTGTTTCGCAATCTTTTTCTGATTCTCAAGGTCGCTTGGAGGCACGAGAGAAGAGCATACTAAGCGATTGTTATCCAACTTCTAGTCCCAATGCAAGTTAAATGTGATTAAAAATGATTTCCAACTTATATTTTGAGTTAAAACAAGCCATCCATGTGGCGAAAATGAAAGCAAAAGAGGAAATAATGATTTTAACCCCCTAAGTGCCTATGTGTTTTTTACTAATCCCTTTATATGAAGAGGGGAATAAGTGTGGTGCATCTTTAAAACATTATTGAAATCACTTTTAAGAAGGCTAAGGGCCTTCCCCACATCTCAAAAACTTTACAATGTGAATTTTTTGCACAGGTGCGCGGGTCTCAGTGGAGACAGAGGCGCACAGAGTGCATGTGCGCAGACCGAAAAAAGTTAATGAGAACATGTGCGTAGAACAGAACTGTTACTTGGGTGCATGTGCACACAATGTGCGTCTGTGGGCCACAAAACCCGTGCATAGGTGACACATGGCCGTGAATGAAAATTCTGGATGGAATTCTCTCAATTCACCTTGGAATTGGATGATTGGCAGGCCAGCTTAGGCCGGTTAATGCACCTGCAAGTTAAATAAACCAAAAGAAGAGCTAGAAAAACCCAAATGGGTAAGAAAATTGATACCTCTCCCAAGTGGAGTCGCCAATCTGTTGTGCCTCTTTCGTCACCTTAGTGAGCAAAATAGAGGTGCTTGCAAGATTAGTTGGGTTTGCTAAGTAGGACAGCTGCAAGGAAAAGGGTTAGAGAAAGAAATATAAAACAACAACTAAGAAATAAACTAAGAAATAAAACACCAACTAAATCAATGAACATAAGGACATAAGGACAAAAGAAACAATGAGACCCATGTCACCAATGATAAGGCTGATATTAGTGAAAGAAAACACCGAGAAGCAAGAGGACTATGAGTCCCTTCTTCCTCCAAGGGAGGGCTCTTGGCCCCCACAAATAAGCTCTTCTTACAACTTTGAAAATGAAAATGAAAATGGTGAAAGAATTCTTTGCTAATCCACTCAAGGGGTGAGATGGATTGCCCATTGCAATGATGCAAGTATACTCTTGGAAAGGATAGAAGATTCCTCAAGAGAATAATGGCAGCATAACTTTGCTATTCCTTTGAGGTATTGTCCAACTAGTTTGTAGTGTGTAAAGAGGCTAATTAGGGAATTTCTAGGTCTTTGACCAACCACCTAGTCGAATCCAGTCCATATTTGAGTGTCGAATCAACTTGGAAGAAGAACTAGAAGTGGGTGGGAGGCTGACCACTCTCATAAATGCGTCGTTTCTCAGGTGTGCATATTTTTGCGACAACGGTCGCGCATCGTGTGCATGTGCGTGATTTTTGCGTTCTTGTTTTGTGCATGTGCGAATGTGCCCAGTGTATTCATAGCGCCCTTTAATTTTTGCACTAGTTGTATAGTTTTTGACCCTTTGGGAATGCTTTTGTGATATTTTTGGTCCATGGGTGACCTCATAACTGTTTGGTGATGCTGAATTCCTATAACCATTTGCGAATGAAATTTCAGTGATAACAGACGATATCCTGTGACCATTCACCAATACCTTTGTAGTGGTGTATCTGGATGACATTCTAATTTACAACAAGACTTGGGCCAAACACTTGCAGCATATTCAACAGGTTATGCACACCCTGCGACAACAAAAGCTATATGCCAACTTGGAAAAATTCTCCTTCGACATGGACAGGGTCCATTACCTGGGATACATCATTGATCAACATGGCATACATGTGGATCTAGCCAAGATCTAATTCATCCGTGACTGGACAGCCTCAACCACACTCATTGAGCTTCAGAGCTTCTTGGACCTTACCAATTTCTACCGCAGGTTCGTGATGGGATTCTCCCATATTGCATGGGCCCTCAGCCAAATAAACAGGGGTGGTGGTAAGGTGAAATTTGCATGGGGCCAGTCCCAAAAACAAGTGTTTGATTATTTGAAGTAGCGCTTGTGCTCATCCCTGGTACTTTCACTACCAGACCTGTAGCATCCCTTTGAGATCGAGATAGATGCTTCAGACTATGTTTTGGGAACCATTCTCACTCAACACGGCCATGGCCTATCATAGTGAAACATTGTCAGATATTGTCCGTAAGTACCTTACTTACGACAAAGAAATGTACTCCATTGCGCAATCCTGTTGCCAGTGGAGACATTACATTCTTAAGAAGGAGACAATCATCCACACTAATCATAAGCCACTGCAGTTCATGCAGACATAGGGGAAAATTGCAAAATGACTGCCATCAAAAGTGGTCCACATAATTCCAACAATTCCACCTCAACATCAAGTATAAAATAGGAAGCACCAATCATGTTGTTGATTGCCTCAACAGACCACCAGTCATGACACTCACCACGGTGCTAGAATCTTGTGGCCATGAGACCTCTAGATGATGATTATGGTTACCTACAAGAAGAGCATCATAGTAGAGGCCACTACTAAGATCTTCTTTGAATGAGTCTAGGTACATTTTGGAATCCCACAAACCATTGTCTCATATAGAGATAGTCGATTTCTCAGCATATTCTGGTCGAGCCTCTAGTCATTGCTGGACACCAAGCTCACCAAATCCATGGCCTTCCACCCCCAGACAGATGGCCAAACCGAGGTTGTAAATTGAATGATTGTGCATATCCTTTGCATGTATAATTCAAAGCACCCCCTCACATGGGATGAGAACCTTCCCTATGTCCAACATATCTACAATCGAGCCCTGCATAGATCAATCATCCACAGCCCCTTTCAGGTGGGGTTGGGATTCCAACCATTGGGTCCCATACATGTTGCACTTAACCTTGTGGTCACCTCGACCAACTCATCTCTTGCTCCAACTGAAGCTGACAAATCCACCCGGTTCATTGAGTGGATCTAGCACATCTGCCAATAGGTTTAGGATATCCTACATAATTCCAATGATAAATACAAACAATGCCATGATCAACATCAGGTGCCACATAAGTTTCAGGTGGGTGACAAAGTTTGGTTGCACTTGCAGAAAGAATGCCTTACAGGACCCCATCGGAAGCTTTGCCCACTTTGTTATGATCCGTACATTGTCACCAAGGCCGTGGGGGATATATCTTTTGAGCTCCACATTCCTCCTTTCCTTGGCTTGCACCCAATATTCAACGTGGACCTCCTTCAGCCTTATTTCCCACCATTATTGGACACCTCAGACATATCAAAACAACTGAAACCAATAGATCTCAACCACAACTGCATACAAAAGGCATCCAATGATCAGATTGTGGACACACAGATCAAGGGAACTTGAAAACAAAGGATCTAACTTTATCGATTCGTCAAAGCAGGGTAGCTCCAACACCAAGCCAAGTGGCTCACCCGGGGCCAAATTCAGCAGAAATTTTCTCATTTGATGGGGGAACTCAATGCAATGGAGACCATTGCTTCCTAAGGAGGGAATATTGATCCAGGTGGATATCGGTGGCCACCCACCTTTTCCAGCTGGCTTAAAACAACTTTCTAGCAATTTTGATAATTTACTATTTTTAGCAGTTTTTCGGATCCTGAACTTTTGGAGCCGTTTTGAGGCCCTAAACGACGTTTTTTGGGGAATGTTGTGGTTGAAAAACAATTTTTGTAGTCCTCGGATAGAGATTTCCAATGGGCTATCATACACCTAAAATGAAGATCGTATGAAAAAGTTACGACCTCGGGAAGTTGATGTACTGACTTACCCAAACGGGGCCCACGTGACTTTTGGCGCTTCCTCTCCTAGAGTTAGGGTTTTTTATGTCTAGGGTTTTTTGGCATTCTTGTTTATTGTAAAAAGGCCTTCAGAGCCTCATTGTAATCATCTTCTTGCGAATGAGTGCAACCGTCACATCTCTTCTTAGAGATAAGCCACCACCATTCCAACAAGCTTGTTTTCACTACATTTTACAGTTTCCAGCTTATTTTTTTATCGAATAGAAAACCAGTTTTACTGTATCTATGTTATTTTGTGTTAAGCATCTGTTAATAATATGTATTCATTTCATTATGCTCATAAAATCTGGATCAATCAGGGCCCTCACCTCAGAATGGAAGCAGTTAAGCAATAAAAGTGCGTAGAATTACGAACGCCTCACGGAATATACAGAGCTTAGGAAGTTGGAAGTGTAGCTACAGGAGGAAAAACAACAGGCACTGATAGTTCAAGCACAGATGAAGTCACTCACTGTGGTTGAGAGAATGAAGAGATCACAAGAACAACACATGGCCCAACAACATATTACTACCATCTAGGGTAGAGTCATGGAGGTCACACAAAGGATACAACCAGTGCAGGACTAAGCCTGCATGATGTTTGAAGAGATCAAAGGACAAGGCTCACAGTTGGACCAAGTGGTTGCGATAGTGCAACAATGCCTAGAAGGGCCTGCTACCGAGAAAGTACTCTAGGATCTCACTGAGAAGGAGGTTCAGGAAAAGCAGTAGGTCAAGGTAGTTCAAGCTATGCTCGAGGCCTTTGAAGCAGTGTTGCCCAGATCTAAGTGACTCGGGATGAGTCACATGTGAGTATTGGGGGCCTATTGGCCCTCGACAAAGTTTTGAGGAAACATTGGTCAGGTTAGACCACTTTTGGACTTTGACAGGTTGGTCGAAGATGGAGCACCCAAGCGGAGATGAGATCGCAGGATCTCACTTATTTTTTGGACCGAATAAGGGGTTCATTAGGGTTTTTGTATTAGGGTTTTGGGATATCATCCCATCGGTTTACCCATGATTAGGATTTTTTTTAAGGGATGTAAAAGTACATATAGGAAGGAATGAAATGTAGAGGTAGCGAAGTGTGCTTAGTGCAAGAAATATAGTGATGGGATAAGTGCAAGAGAAAAGCGATGTGTATGTAGCTAAGTGAAAGCAAATCTGAGTTGCTTCATGCAACAAACTATATATTTAATGCTCTGTGCGAGTTGCCTCTATACCTTGATCTGATTTTGAGAAGGTGGATCTGATGCTTAGTGTGCATATCACTTGTCTATTGCGAATCTTGGCTCTGTGGCTTAGTGCACAGGAGAATATGAATGTAAGAGATTGAAGCAGAATAATAGAAGAAGAAGAAGTTGGTGGACGTAACCCCACATTGGGGTGAACCACACAAATCTTGTGTTGATGAGTTTCTTTTTGCTATGATTTTTATGCTTTGAATCTATTTAGTGCATTGAATGTTATGAATGTTAGATATATCTATGAATTCTTAGTGATTTATTGGTGAATACTACATTTAATTCAATCCTATGTGCTATATGGTTAGAGTGCTTAATATTTAGTATTACTACGTCGAACTGTACTTGTCAGTTCAAGTCAAAGAAAAAATGAGGCACTACAAGCCTGCTAAATAATTATAGCTCCAACTAGAAAATTGTTATCAGAATGAAACACAAGAAGAAGAGAAATCCTATCAAAGTGAGCAACACGACTCAGATACAGAGGATTCCTATCAGAATAAAGAACACAAGTCATAAGAAGAGAATTCTTATCAAAATAAGGATCAAGATAAAGAAAAGGAGAGTTCCAATTAGATTGAAGAACATAATACAAAGAAAAATATTTCTAATCAGAATGAAATGCATGATTTGATGCAAACCCCTGTTAAAAATGAATAAGACAACCTCATCAATGAATTGAGGAATACCTCAGTATTCACTAAATAAAAACTATTAGATTTTAAGTGATCCGGATTTATGTAGGAACACAATGAAATACAGAAATACACATAAACGCAGAGATGCAGCGGAAATAAGACTTCATTTCATTAATAACAAATGACTGAAAAATGTTTACAGACAGAATGTAAA
>ML815572.1:44730-63920 GCA_009831015.1 Picea engelmannii
TTAGATAGATAGTCTTAAAGGAGATAAAAATCATTTGGACTTAAAGTCAATATCTTATTTTCTAACTGATATGCTCGAATAATATTGTGTTTACCAAACACATATTCAATCTTTTCCCAAGCTTCATTGGGGTCAACAATTTATTTAAGATGGAACCTTAAATCAAGAGAGATAGAAATTATGATCATTCCACGTGCTTCATTACTCCTATTATCCCATTTGAATTTATTATCAGCATCAGTGGGTTATTTTTCTTTTCTCAAGGTAGTCCAGTACAAGCCTGTACTTCTTAATAAATCCTTCATAAGATATTTCCATTGGAAGCAGTTCGTGTTGGTAAGAAAAATATTACTAGAAAAATCCATATTAAATATGTAGATAATATGGATTAAAAAATTGAAACTGATGATCTGGATGGAAAGATATCGAAAAATGAGGCGGTTTTAGAAAAAATGGCACTGAAAACGGACTTCGGATGTGAAAGTTATTCCCTTTAAAAAAAAGCATAAATGGTAACCAAAGGACCATGTGGTGGTGTAAGTTGCTTTATAAAGTGACTCACTTTTATAAAAAGAAGTTGGGATCACTTTTACATTAAAGTTACTTTATAATATAATTTTTTTCAAAAAATTTCAAAAAAAAGTAAAAAAAAGAGAGACTTGAACTCAAGACCTCTTACTTAATAAGGGAACTTTTAACCAAGTGGGATATAAAAACATATTGTATTGTTTAGTAGGAGGATTGTTGTTGTTGTTGGAGAGCATGCTCTTAAAAATCTCTTTTCACATAAGAAAAAAATTATGCTTCTTGATGACAACAAGGGTTAGATCTCGGTTAAAAAATGCACATTTTCCTATCTGTTTCTGATTTGTTGAGATCACATAAGGTGAGGGGAAAAGAGAATATTCAGATCTAAAAGAGTAACAACCCAGAAAAAAAACAATATAAAACCGAAATAATACTCTGTAAAAATTTTAAAAATGGCGTATTCAGGCTTTATACCTCCAGATCTACCTGAAATGGTCGTATCTTGGGTAAATGGAAACCTTTTCGAGTGAAACGAAAAACGTTCATGAGTGAAAAGAGTGCTCTAGACACAATGGAACAATCCTCTCAGCCAAGAAATGTATAGAAATGGCAGAAAACGAAGATGAGGAAACTCGACTTCATGATCTCGATATACAACAGAAGTGGATTGTCAAACAGGCTCTGATACCATGTTCGACAACACATGTATTCAAATAGAGGACAAAAACCTTCAATTACCACTCACACAACCATATAAAATATTAACACACCAATTTTTTGACGTGGTAAAATCCCTACAGGGAAACATCCACGACCCCAACCAACAGGGCCACTTGGAGCAGTTTATTAATGAAAAAGAAAAATATTACAGAGAGATTTTACAAGAGAGTTTTTAACAATCAATCATTGAAAAATGACCCTCCATGCTCTTTAAATAGATATCATGGACCAATCAGGTGCTAAGCCATGAATCAATGGCTACTAAGGTCAAGGGGAATATGAACTATCAAATCACTCTATGTCAGGAACATATCGTGACCGTTGGATTTCCTAACTACAAATGCATACTAATTCATACTAAAGAAACAAACTAAGAAACACACTTTTACCTAAGGACACATTAGACCAAGTAGATCTTAACTAACTCCTAAGTGTCTAAATATCTTAATAGTCGGTCCCTGACCATCTTTGTATTCTCATAATATGTTGAGTAGATCCAATAGTTTTCCTATTGAGTGTTTTTCTTTGAGGAGCTGCAAAAATTCTTGAATGGTGTCTTCATTTCGACTTCTCGAGTTTTGTTGATATTTTGTATAGTTCTTGAAGAAATTAAGAGATTCTCTCATGATTTGTTCTTCCTTATATAGGTTTGGGAAGATGTTAGCCTTCTTTCTTTGGTAATTTTGTGGCAGAGTGTGAATATCTTGTCCTGCACCCGACCTTGTAACTATATGTAAGTTTTTTGAGTTCATCACCTCTTCCTTCGATACTGCATGTAGTAGATTCACATTTTTCTTGGTATGATTTTTTCGAGTACTACTGAGAAGTATTCTAACGAGTGATATCCAATGCCACATATATTGTGAAATTTCAAATCAATTATATATTTTATAGGGAAATCTGGGTGGATGTAATCATCTTTCCAATAGTTGAAACAATAGGGTCATCCATGACCTCGACCTCACCCACCAAATCCACATCGACCTCCTCCACCTTGACCATGACCATAGTAGTCGTCTCTTCGATCATATTTGTTTTCTTGATCGTTAGTTTCTATGTGGTATATTGTTCATATATTATTCTAATTTCGAGTGTTTAAATGGCACTCTGATGTCCGATGATCATAAGCTTCACAGATATGAATTGTTTTGTGTTTTTCAGATTATGTGGACAACCTTGTACACTGTGATCAGTTAGGAATTCACATATGTTGCAATATTTTTGAGCTTGTATTTGATGGATGTATGTTGTTTGTGTGCACTCGTTAAGGGGACAGTTATCCTTTGTATGTCCTTCCCCAAGGCATGTAGTGCACCATACTTCAATCTGTTGTATAGATAAATGTTTTTTATTTTTTGCTGCAAATGTTCTATTTTCTCCTCAAGTCTCTTCAGTCATCGAAGAATTCGATGGACAATCATCATATCACATGAATCGTTGTGCTTTCTATAGCATATCTTCACATCTAGTTATCTCATATAAGATTAGCAGAGAACAGATTCTTGGTAGTGGCCCAACTACATACCATTAAACCAACAAGTTCTGATCGATTGATGTCGAAATTTGACTTAGGAGATCTTTGAATCTCTTATCATATTCTCTTACCGACTCACTTGGTCTTTGTTTTATTTCTTTTAAATTTTGTGTCGCCATATGCGTGACATCCTGAATATTAAAGAATGTTAGGAAGTTATTCTTTATTTATGCTTTTGAACAGGTTTGATTTTCTGTATAGTTCATGAACCATGTTAAGGCGCAGTGGTGCAGAGAAGCTCCAAATAGCGCCATTTTCTTGTCTTCGTCTTTAATATCATCCGCATCCCAAAAAAATTCACACATGAACCAATGACTTTTTGGGTCCTCCTATCCTTCGTAAATTGAGATGTGGTTGAATCCCATTTTGACTTTCTTGTTAGGAATACTCGATTTTCTTGGTATTTGGGTTACGACAACTTTGGATTGAGTTGTCAAATATTCTGGTAGATTTTTGTTTGCGTCTTGTTGAGGAAAACATATGAAATTATATTAATCAATCATTTTCATATCTTGCTTTTCTAAATCAAGATAGATGGGAATATCACCCTAGATTTATAGCCATCAAAATTGGTATCCTAATTCACAAGTATTATTTACAAGTTCTTAGGATGGTTTTTTTATAATTAAAAGCTTGCTGAAAAATTCATTATTTATGTGATTTTATGAACATAACAGATGTTGAAATAAATATAGAGACATAAGTAAAGACACCAATAGTCAAAACAGATGAGACATAAAGAGATCCTTTATTTCATTCCAATTCATCAAAATAATCGTTCTCTTTACAAAATCTCCTAAGGAAGTTTTGGACCAAAGTCAAACTTAGATGTCCCCAATGAAACATACAAAAGGACTTCTAACAGAAAGTAAAAAACTAAACTTTAAAAGATGGATCAACTTGCCACAGATTGTTTCCCACTCAACTCTGCACAATAGCCTTTGTCAGTCATGAAATCTAATTCACAAACATACAAGTCTACATAGACTATCAAAGATAGATCAACGCCTCTGAAAAACAAGTGTTTGAAAGATGTAATTCAACCCTAAATATTTTTGTCTACAATAGGACCCTGCTATCATGAAAAATAATTAGGCTTCTAATGAATTAAGGAATGAATGAAAACTGAATTATCTTAACAAAAACTCAAAGAGAAAACCTTAGTATGCTTCTCCTTCTATCCTCCCTGTGTCACTCCTTTTCCTTTTGCATTTAAGAAAATTAGAATTGGTTGAAGTAGTTGAACTACTTATTTAGTTAAGTTAACTAGAACTCAACTAATGTTTTAGTTAGGGGGGAAAGTAATAATCATAATAAGGGTTTTTAATAAATAATAACTAGTAGGTGGGACCCCTTTTGACTCCCTTTAGTTATTTAACAATCATAAAACAACTAGTTAATCAAACAAAACATCCCTCCTTGTGACTCCCATCATCACTTTCATATTTGACAAGTTAAATCAATGATAATTGAAATTATTTCCAAAAATATATTACTCATATATCCAAAAAATAGTGGGTTGTCCAAAATTGCATAAGCCAACTATTCTCAATAATAAATAAATAAAAACTTAAAATCCATATTTTCCACTATGGGAGGCAATCTTTCCCTTGTTGTTGTTGTCACCTTTTGATCTCTTTGAATTTTCCTTAGGTTGTGTGAGGCCTTTAGGCCTAATCTCACTAATCACATGAGAACAATCATCTCTCAAATGCATGCAGGGGGACATGGATTTTGCAGAGTCATTTGAGGGTGATGAGGGGGTAGTAGTGGCTTTTCCTTTGTCAGGGGCATGGTGGAGCTCATTTTTCAACCTTTTACTTGCATGGGAAGACTGAACTGGTGAGTGGACAGGGGCAGCTTGGACAATCTGATTAATATGTGGAGGAGCAAGTAGAGATAAGTTAGGCCAACAACAATGTTGGGATAATGACGGGTGGAAAATCTCTTGTCATCCATCTTTTTCCAGGACTTCAGGCTACAGTGAGACATGAGGAGGCATTGGGATACTAGGGACATGTGGGGCTTGGAAGGGAGACCTTTTAGGCCTAGGTTGGATGACTACCTGCCCAATCCAGTTAAAAAATACATCTTGAAATAGTTGTCCTAACTCTTGTGAGTCTACATCAAAGTGTATAGAGACTATTGGCCTTCTAGGGCCCCTATTCCAATTACCTCTTCCTTGGTTACCCCTGCCATGGATACCTCTGCTGAAAAAGCTCATTCCTATATGCATAATTTATTAGAAAATAGTTTTTTTAACAACCATACATGACAACTCTTTTAAATATGAGATAAAATTTGTCTCAACAACATATCAGACTTATGCAATCCAATCCATACAAATTGTTCAACAGTTGTCAATCAACACGGGGTGAACAAGGGTTATGGGATAAGCGAGGGGTTGTATTGAGTGAAAAATGTTAAAATGAGGGGGGAAATATAATGATTACTCCTCACAGACAACAAATAATCAACTATAACATAAACCAAAAAAATATATCATTGTAATCCATCCCTGCGATCCTTAAACTGTCATAATACATAACTTATATTAACCATAATGAAATTTTAGGAACAGGGAGTGGATAGTGAACATGGGAAGGCGAGGGGAATTGTAATTAGTGAAAAGTAAAATAATGGTAGGGTAAAAGAGAGGATATTATTCGAAAAATTAATTAAGTAATCCATAAAAACAAGTATGTATTCAATACAACTATTCTAGCATCAACTAAACAATGACTGTGGGTAATTAAACAATACTGCGTGTTAACACTTGTTCACTATCCACATTCAAATTCCTTAAAATATTTCAATTAACACAGAATAATTATACTCAGAATCCTCATGACTTCACCCATATTGTTAAAATACTTTTGTTTCTTTTCCATTTACTTCCCTTTCATATTTAAAACAAAATCCAAGGCACACACAATCATTTGTTTCAACTCTGTTTAGCATAAAAACATCACCAGTGCCCATAATTTAATTCCTCAAATCAAACACAGACACAATCTCTTTTAAAATGTGCCCGATTCCATTCCTTTAGCCAATTTAACAGTTAAATTGCAATGAAACCATAATACTAAAACAAAATCCTGCCCATATCTGATGGTGCAATAAAACGATACGATGCACGATATCCATAAATCATACATAGTAGACAACCAAGTCATCATTATCAATATTTCAAATTGCAATTTAATCCTGATCGGGCAATTTAAACACACAATAACAACAGCCATCACTTCAATTTATACCACGTTGTATGAAACACATGGACCAAAGCACAACGTAAAGCATCATTTATGTGACTGTACATATCCAATTACTCCTAATCAAACCATAAAACCATGCCTAGTTATCGATTCAACTGTCATAATAAAATAATGCAATGACTATATACTAATCATCATTTCCAATTACAACTGTGTAATCAACCCGATCAAACAAAGATGGGTCAATAATAAAAAACACTATCAACGTTGTTGGCATCAGAAGTCACTCCTAGATTGCAGTAAGAGTAAGCCTAAGCCCCATCAGTTTAAATGTCATGATTTGTTGATAAAGGGTGATGAATGGAAGTAAACTTAGAACAATATCATTCTAACTCAGAAAACTGGGCTGGAACAACAAAGACAGGTGAGGTCTTGATCTAATTTAAGATAGTAATTTTTCATAGTAGTGAGTGAGTGTAGGGAAAAACGAAGGGAATAAAGTATTCTTTGGACATCCAATCTTCCAGCAGCCTTTAAAAAGGGGGGGAAATTCACAGATATGAGATTGTCTTAGATCTGAGAAACTTCAAGAAAAATTAAGATGTTGAAAAACTAATATAATCAAACATACATTATATAGTCATTACAACACCCGACGGGATCATCCATGCCCAGGCTCTTAAGATTTAGAGGAAAAAAGGAGAAGAAGATGCTAGCTTCCATTAAACAAGAAGTCTCAAATATCAATCTATAACTAGGGAACCAGAGGCCTCGTTAAAGATTTACAATCAGGAGCTCTGCTCTACCATCCATCCCTACAAAAATACAAAAGCTGAGTATATATACTCAGAGAAATTCTCCACCTTGGCAGCAGGAGGGTAGCTGAAACATTAAAATCCAACCTAGCATGTGCAAGCTCCTCCTATCAGACGAGGACATCAGATCGGCATGGCTTATTAGGAAAACCTACACACAGGATGATCTTGGGCAGGCTTCCTATTAGAACTTCCATGCCTTACATTTAAGGAGTGAGGCAAGGTTTCAACCACCTCCTCCTACGTTTATTTACCTCTAGCAGGGATCAAGATTGAGGCCGAGTTGAATTGGCACCTGGAGAACACGACGACGCCTCCTACAGCTAAACCCAATGCTTTGGCCCTTTAACTAGCTCTTTCTATCACCCCAAGTGACCACGGGCCATGACCCTGCCCCTATCTTCAAAAGCGCTTTTCGCATTTCACGTTTTGGTGATTCCAGATGCAGTGGAGGAGTGACCCCCTTTCTTTCAAAGTCCCGATAGCCGGAATGCCAAAATGGCTAATCATTTTGTGTTTCAGGGTTTCCCGATGCAATGGATGAGAGACCCCGTGTCTTTTGAAGTCTCGGTAGCGGAAATGCTGAAATGGCTAATCATTTCATGTTTTGGGGTTTCCCGATGCAATGGATAAGAGACCCTATGTATTTTCAAGTCCCGGTAGCCAAAATGCTGAAATGGATAATCATTTCGCATTTCGGGGTTTCCCGATGCAATGGATGAGAGACCCCATTTCTTTTGAAGTCCCGGTAGCTGAAATGCCGAAATGGATAATCATTCTGCATTTCGGGGTTTCCTGATGCAATGGATAAGAGACCCCGTGTCTTTTGAAGTCTCGGTAGCTGAAATGCCGAAATGGATAATCATTTCGCTTTTCAGGGTTTCCCAATGCAATGGATGAGAGACCCCATGTATTTTGAAGTCTCGGTAGCCAGAATGCCGAAACGGCTCCTGGGGGGCTTTTACATTTTGTGTTTCAGGTTTCGGTGATTCCCAATGTAGTGGAGGAGTGACCTCTTGTTTTTCAAAGTCCCGGTAACCCGAATGCCGAAACGACTTTTCACATTTTGCGTTTCAGGGTTTCCCAAAGTAGTGGAAGAGAGACCCCCTATCTTTTGAAGTTCTGGTAGCCGAAATGCCGACCGAGCCTGATCAGGCGCCATGTAGCCGAAATTACAAACGATCATTTCATGACTTTGGCCACAAGATATGAGCCCATTCACTGAGCCTCATGCAACTCCGCGACTCAAGCTTACCTGATGACCGTCGATCCGCTCCATCTATGGATCGTCGCCGTTGAAAAAAAATGCATGCTTGCTTGATTTTAAGCCTGAAATGGACTTCTTCCGTGTGTTTCGCTTGGCGCTCATGACTGTGGCCTTTGAATAAAACGCATTTGATGGGTTTTTAAACACCATTTCTACGCATTTACACCAAGGGTCTGAAATTGAAGAGAAACACTCCCCTAGCAAGAATTGGCACGACTGGTTTAGTTTACCAAATAGGGATTTGTAACTAATCACAAGATAATCAAGGGTTCGCTTGGTGGAACCAAACACAAGGATACCGGAGGTCAACCACATCAAAAGTAGGAGAGACAAGCATGGTGGAACCATAAGCCTAATAACCCTTAGCTTGCAAGACAGGGTAACAATTCACACCAGGTAGGGTAGACCATGATGAAGAAGAGTAGGGGTTTCTTACTAGCCAGTAACCAACATCGAGAACACACACGAGCATAAACCTCATGTTTTTCCCTAATATCTGAATAATGATGATAGAAATGCAGAGCCCAGGTAATACCAACCAACCCTAAAGCAAGCTTCTTGGCATAATAGCCACCCATAACCAACTGTTTGGATACCAACAATGTAAAATGAACTCACCATGAGGTGGAAAAACAATATACAGTGACTAAAAGGTGGTTCAAATCATACACAACAACCCCATAACACCAAATACAACTGAGTGTGATTACCATGACTGTGAGGAGACAACTAGTAAGGCCAAATAGAATGAAAGTTGAAACCCTCCAACAAAACCCATAGAGACAACAAAGAGCCATCATGACTTCCACCACACAGAACAACCAATGAAATCGCGACTTCAACCATCAATTTTACATTTCCAACGAATAACACAAACAACCATTCCAAAGAAAGAACCATTCATTTACATAGTTTCCAACCTCAAGAAGACACAAACCAATACATCACCGAGCCAATGTTTATTTCATAATAGAGCGAGTTCATGGATGGGAAAAAAAAAACATACCTGTAACCAAATAGCCTTAAAAAAGAGAGCTTGGTCAAGCAATTCCTTCCACGCCTGAATATCGGAGCTTAACCACAAAAATATCAAATGAACAATAACCAAGCTAGGGTGATGGCCAGTGGGAGAAGTATGGAGTTACGTGCATTTACTGCACATTGCTTCCATCCTCCACTCATTCAATTATGTAGTACACGACAACCAATCAACCATTAATCCATGCCATTAATCCATGCATCGAAACTTGCACACATTCCTTGCCAATTGTGCAACCCAATCCATATTAACCATTGCAAAAAACCATACTATAACATATATCACATGCGCCCCATATAACTTGTTCATTGTTCCACATTCAATTTCCTTAAAATCTTTCAATTAACATAGAATAATTATACTCAGAATCCTCATGACTTCACCCATCTTGTTAAAAGACTTGTGTTTCTTTTACATTTACTTCCCTTTCATATTTAAAACAAAATCCAAGGCACACATAGTCATTTGTTTCAACTCTGTTCAACATAAAAACATCAACACTGCCCATAATTTAATTCCTCTGATCAAACACAGACACAAGCTCTTTTAAAACATACCCGATTCCATTCCTTTAACCAATTTAAAAATTAAATTGCAGTGAAACCATACTACTAAAAACAATCATTCCCATCTCTGATGGTACAATAAAATGATACGACACACGATATCCATAAATCATACACACTAGACAACCAAGCCATAATTATCAATACTTCAAATTGCAATAATCCCTATCAGGCAATTTAAACACATAGTAACAAAAACCATCACTTCAATTCATACCACGCTGTAGGAAACACATAGACAAATGCATAACACAAAGAAACATTTATGTGACTGTACATATCCAATTACTCCCAATCAAACCATAAAACCATGCTGAGTTATCGATTCATCTTTCATAATAAAAGAATGTGGTGACTATATACCAATCATCATTTCTGATTATAACTGTGTAATCAACCCAATCAAACAGAGAAGGGCCAATAATCAAAAACATTGTCAACGCTACTCAAACAACTCATGACAGTCAACAAGATTCTCCAGAGGGCATGACTGGTTTAGTTTACCAAATCGGGTTTTGTAACTAATGACAAGATAATCAAGGGCTTGCTCAGTGGAACCAAACACAGGGAGACCGAAGGCCAACCACATCAACAGTAGGCGAGAAAAGAATGGTGGAACCATAATCCTTATAACCCTTAGCTTGCAAGACAAGGTAATAGTTCACACCAGGTAGGGTAAACCACAATGTAGAAGAGAAGGGGTTTCTTACTGGCCAGTAAGCAACACCAAGAACATGCAGAGGCATAACCCTCGTGTTTTTCCCCAATAGATGAATAATGTTGATAGAAATGCAGAGTCAAGGTAATACCAACCAACCCTAAAACAAGATTCTTGGCATAATATCCACCCATAACAAATTGTGTGGATACCAACAACGTAAAGTGAACTCATGACCAGGTGGAAAATGATATGTAGTGACCAAAAGCTATTTCAAATCATACACAACAACCCCATAACACCAAATACAACCAGGTGTGATTATCATGACTATGAGGAGATGACTAGCAAGGCCAACCATAATGAAAATTGAAACCCTCCAACAAAACCCATAGAGACAACAAAGAGACATAACAGTTTCCACCACACAGAACAACCAATGAAATCGTGACTTCAACCATCAATTTTCCATTTCCAATGAATAAAACAAACAACCATTCTAGATAAAGCACCATTCATTTACACAGTTCAAAGCCTCAAGAAAACACAGACCAATACATCATCAAGCCAACGTTTATATAATAGAGTGAGTTCATGGATGGGTGAAAACAAAAATACCTATAACCAAATGGCCTTAAAACACGAGCTTGGTCGAGTAGTTCCTTCCATGCCTGAATATTAGAGCTTAACCACAGCAAAATCAAATGAACAATAACAAAGCTAGGGTGATGACTAGTGGGAGAAATGTGGAGTGACATACATTTACTACACGTTGTTTCCATCCTCCACACATTAAATTACGCAGTACATGACAACCAACCATCCATTAATCCATGCATCGAAACTTGCACACATTGCTTGCCAATTGCACCACCCGATCCATATTAACCACTGCAAAAAACCAGACTATAACATATATCACATGCGCCCCATATAACTCAATAAAATCGTATAGCCACTAACATTTCTAGTTAGGACTAATATCCATTTATTTAATTTCAAATGCATATAGTATAACATGGTATAGCATAGTATAGTATATTATAGCATAGTCCTCTTTTCTTGGATTTATTCCATATTACCTTTGTTTCTTGTTAAAGCTAACATGTGTCTTGTGCAATTGTAATAGGTAATAAATCATGGCACCAATAGAAATGTAATAACAGTGAATATAAGCCATTCATACATGGAATTTATAGATTTAGAGTAACGGAACCAACACATTAAATCCATTATCCATCTGCCATTATGTCGCAAACAAAATCAATACTTCATCATCAATCACGTAGAACCTTGTGTGCATCATCGAAAAACAACATAAAATGTGTGAATAGGCTATCTTTGATCCTCCAATCTACAAGGGGGTCCCACCTACTAGTATTATATATCATTAGTTTAGTTTAAATAATAGTCTTTAGCAATACTTTGTGGGAGAAATCCTTGTTGCAATTTTTAACGTCAACAAACTGGAAACTCCACACAAAAATCTGTTTCCAACATATTAAGAACTCAAAACACATGGTTTCATAGACCAATAACAACATATCAAGAAGATATAACTAGAATGATTATGTAACAGGGGGAAGTGAGTGGATTTAATGGAAAAATGACCAGGAATTTGGGAATAACTCATGCAAAATGTTAAGTAGGAGGGGGTTTATCCTTATATGCATAATCATTCAACCAAAATCTTCTCTTTACTACAAGGAGAAAAATTTATGGATTTTCTCTTTTAAATTTTGAATGGATGAAGAAATGGAAAGCACAAGAGGGAGATAACCAATTCTTTTATAAGACAACAACGAAAATAGATAACAAATTCAATTTACTTTTAGGGGGAAACATTGTAACATATGTGTAAGCTTGATTGTTATTGACTAACAATACCTTGTAGGAGTGTCACTGTGGCAGAACAGATCCAACATTTTATTCTTGACCAAGAATAAACTAAAATATGAAAGGCAATAAAATTCATGACAGAAATGGGACTACAAAATTTAAAACAGTAGAAATCAAATGAGAGGATTTGAAAAAGAAGCATGAGGTTATTAAAATAGAAAGCATAAATCAAACTATTGTTGAGCATAAATGAAAAATAGTGGGAAAATGAAAGCATAAATAGACTACTAATATACAGAAAATCCAAATAGCATTAAAACTTTTCAAGTTGGTTCAACATAGTGCTTCTAGTGATAAACGTTAGTGATGTAGGAAAACAATCACTCCTGTAAATCCTTTAGAATGTAAGATTTAGTACTGAGGAAAAAAGCGATCTTGAAAGGACCCAACCATAATTATTGAAACTTTGAGACAATTGATATATCTTTAAAGTATATGATTAGATCATCAACATAGACATGAATAACCTTATCGATCAAATCGTCGAAAGTTAATTGCATAGGTATTTTAAAAGTGGTATTCACATCAGATAAGCTAGAGGGCATACATTCATGAGTCAAGGTACCCCAATGAGTAATAAAGGTGTTTTTGTATTTATCCGCCCCTTTTACGTGGATCTGATTATAACTGGAAACAACGTCAAGTAAAGGCATCATCTGTGACTGTGCAACTTGCTGCAAAATCGTTTCTAGGTTAGGGAGAAGAAAGTGATCTTCCATAATAGCTCAATTTAATGCATGAATATCAACGCCAAATCTGATATGATAAGTGGATTTCTGAATAGGAACCAAATTTGAAACCCATTTAGAATACTTAACCGAAAGGACAATTCCATCCTTCAAGAATTTCTCCAACTCCTTTCGAATAGTTTCTTCCAGTGTAGGGTTGATAGGTATTTTTTTTTGCCTAACTGGTTTTATGCCTTCCTTGATGGGAATGGCAAGCTATATCAGAGAAGGATCAAAACCATGAAGATATTTATAAGACCAAGAAAAAACATCTTGAAATTCACCAAGTACCTTGGCAAACTTCATCTTCTCTTCATTAGAACAACTGGCACCTATTTTAACATTCTTTGGAGACTCGGTTGTCCCAATGTTCAAGGAGATGGCTTCACCCACCTTGTTTTTCGACTCCTCTTCTTTCTGTTTCTCTTTATTTCCTACATCACTCGATGAAAACAAACTCTCTAGAGGAGTCAAGCCATTAGGAATTTTGTTATCTTCTATGGATATAATTTCCTTAGGATTATAAGGTTCGTTTTGAATGAAAGCAAAGATGCTCTCATCACTAGGAAAGACCTGCCAAGATTCTATGTTGTCAGGGATATGTGGACGATATAGATATTGAAAAGTACAATCAGGTATGTTTGGCATATGTTGTCGATTAGAAGAAGTTGCAAAAATAGCTAACCGATCAACCATTGAGTTTAACTCCCTCTTAACATGAGTGATGTTGAATTATAATAGGTTCAAGATAAGTGCCCAAACAGTTTGGGTGTATCGCTTCATCAACTTGTTGATAGGAGAGTATATCTTACGCACAAGGTTCAAAACAAGCTCAGAATCTCCAAAAACTGAAAGGTGACCACAACCAATATTATAGGCGTTTTCAATGCCTAATAATAAAGCTTCGAATTCAGTGACATTGTTTGTGCAAGTAAACTCCAACCTATAAGAAAAGTTATGGATTTTTCCTATAGGAGAAATCAAGATAATTCTAGCTTCGTTTCCTTCACTAGAGAATGAACCATCAAAGTGCATGTGCCACATACCATCATCGAAATCAATTTTTTCCAAGGGAATGTTATCCTCCTCAGAAAATATGGAATACACTCCTTAGTCCTCTTTGATATAGTTCACATTTGGTTGTAGGACACTCTCTATGTAAGGTGAAATCCTTCCCTCTCTAAGGACTATATTTTTTTTACCATTCAGAGGAACAGATAAATGTGTCCCATCGAGTAAGAGATATCAACCCGTCAAAGATTGCCAATCTCTTCCCAAGATGATTGAGTAATTTCTTACTGGCATGTCAATTACCTAAATACTAAGTTTTGTCCTTATTTCAGGGTGTGCACACAAAACTAAGGTCACATCTTTAATCTCACCTATGGTCATTTGTTGTAAACTATTATAGGAGAGCATGCTTCTGGTGTTTTCATTTTTACAAGAAAATCCTAGATCTTCCATGATAATATTCAAGATCACACTTGGGCCTGAACTGCCATCATTGAGGCAACAATGGGAGATCGTATCCATAACCTTTACAGAAATATAAAAAGAGGGATTTTTTACAGGGTATCTAAATTTATGTACACCTACTTTATTTACAGATGAATCCTCTTCATTTACCTCTTCAGAGACGTTGTCTACAACATAATATTTTCCTTCCATGAATTGTTTTAGATGCCTTTGTTGTTTAGGGACGACAATCATAACCAAAAGGGTGGCATCTTCTTTGATGTTGGCCAACTGATTCAGAATATTTTATGTGGAAGAGGGGAGAAGGGAGTTTGTTCCTTGACTGTCAAGAACCTTAAGAACCTGAACAGTAGTAGTTGGTGAGGATGAGTTTGGGTTAGAATAATTTTGGGGAGGCTCATATTTTCCTTTAGGATTGTAGGATTTGTTCCTGGTATTGATGATCATGACATCTTCCAGCTCTGCAAAATCTAGGATTACCCAAACCTAGGATTCTCCAAACCTGTTCTCTCAACATGTTCTTCATACTTGAAACAAGTATGCAGAGTGGAATCGAGGTTATCAATGGATTTTTCCTAAAGCCTATGATGATAGGGGGAAGGTAATGCATTGTAGTAATACATGAAAGAGGATTTGTTATGAGGTCGAATGAGTTCAAGGATTTGATTATACAACTTAGTGAAACACAAGTTGAATGCATTGATGGTCTCACCATCCTTATAGGTGATGTTATTGTACTCCTGTAACGGCTCAATTGGGCTTTTGGATTTCCCATAGGTGGATCTAAACCAATAAACTAACTCCTCCCCATTCGAAAAAACATTAGGAGGAAGGTCAAAGAAATCGGCCGTATCTTTTCCTTCTGAGGAATTGGAAAATAAGAACATGCAGGTATCATTTTCATTGGCTCCTATGTTGTGAAAAGCATTGGAAAATGCCACCATGTGTAGTGACAAAGTTATTTCCCAAAAACCTGGGAAGATTTTCTTTGAATTTAGGAAGTGGATGAGTAGAAGGTGCTAAGTTAAGAGGAGAGGAAACATGCCATTGTGTGGTTGTGGCATCTTCTTCAAACTGAAAAAGCCTATACTTTTTAATGACATTGGTGGGATTTGTGGTAGAGTGGATAGGGACATGGTGGATATATAATCTACAAATCATCGATGAAACTAAATCCTGAGAGGAGGAAGCACTTCCAGTGCCACCAGATCCACCACTAGATTTCATCTTATGGATGATAAATAATGGAGAAAAATATGAATTGGATAAATCAAACAAGGTCCTCCTTAGAGCACTTTGTTTGGTTAATAACACAATGTTTATTCTTCCTATTTCAGCAATAGGATTAATTTCAGGTGATATGCCTCTTCTTCTCCTAGAAACACAAGAGTCTAAGGTCATGAAAGGAAGGCCAAAGCTAAAGGAACAAGAATGTTATTGTTGGTTTCTAGGTTGTCTACGTCTAGCTTCCCAATGTTTTTGGACACTAATGTCTTATTCAATTGCTGCCGATGAATGATTAAGCTCAACCCATGTATTGGCAGTGTCTAAAATGGTGTTAAAAAAATTCAAAGCAATGTTGGTCTGATCTTGAAGACTGGGCTCAATATTGGGTTGCCTTGCAACATGTACAGTCATTAAGAAAAAAAACATTCAAAGAATCAATAAAAAAAAATAGATGTATTCGATGCTAATCAAGCATAAAAATTAACTAGAGAGATATTGAAGATCTCCCCAGTATGGTCGCCAAATAAATGTTTAGTAAAAGATATGAAATGATCTTACTCAAGCATTTTCAAATCGTGCTTGGCTAAAGCAAGATAGATGGGAATATCACCCTAAATTTATAGCCATCAAAATTGGTATCCTAATACACAAGTATTGTTTACAAGTGCTTAGGCTAGTTTTTTTATAATTAAAAGCTTGCTGAAAATTTCATTATTTATGTGATTTTCTAAACATAATAGATGTTGAAATAAATATAGAGATATAAGTAAAGACACCAAGTCAATAGTCAAAATAGACGAGACATAAACCAATCCTTTATTTCATTCCAATTCATCAAAATAATCATTCTCTTTACAAAATTTCCTGAGGAAGTTTTGGACCAAAGTCAAACTAAGATGTCCCCGATGAAACATACAAAAGGAATTTTGATAGAAAGTAAAAAACTGAACTTTAAAAGATGGATCAACTTGCCACAGATTGTTGCCCACTCGACTATGCACAATAGCCTTTGTCAATCATGAAATCTAATTCACAAACAAACAAGTCTACACAGACTATCAAAGATAGATCAACACCTCTGAAAAACAAGTGTCGGAAAGATGTAATTCAACCCTGAATCTGGTTATCTACAATAGGACCATGCTATCATAAAAAATAATTATGCTTCTAATGAATTAAGGAATGAATGAAAACTAAAATATCTCAACAAAAACTCAAAGAGAAAACCTTAGTATGCTTCTCCTTCTATCCTCCCCTTGTCCCTCCTTTTCCTTTTTCCTTTAAGAAAATTAGAATTGGTTGACGTAGTCAAACTACTTCTTTAGTTAAGTTAACTAGAACTCAACTAAATTTTTAGTTAGGGGGAAAAGTAATAATCATAGTAAGGGTTTTTAATAAATAATAACTAGTAGGTTGGACCCCTTGTGACTCCCTTTATTTATTTAACAATCATAACACAACTAGTTAATCAAACAAAACATCCCTCCTTGTGACTCCCATCATCACTTTCATATTTGACAATTTAAATCAATGATAATTGAAATTATTTCCAAAAATATATTACCCATATATCCAAAAAATAGTAGGTTGTCCAAAATTTCAGAAGTCAACTGTTCTCAACAATAAATAAATAAAAACTTAAAATCCATATTTTCCACTCTAGAAGGCAATATTTCCCTTGTTGTTGTTGTCACCTTTTGATCTCTCTGAATTTTCTTTAGGCTGTGTGGAGCCTTTAGGCCTAATCTCACTGATCACATGAGAGCAATCACCTCTCAAATGGATGCGAGAGGACACGGATTTTGCAGAGTCATTTGAGGGTGATAAGGGGGAAACAATGGATTTTCCTTTGTCAGGGGCATGGTGGACCTCTGTTTTCAACCTTTTACTTGCATGTGAAGACTAAATTGGTGAGTGGATAGGGGGATCTTGGAAAATATGATTAATAGGAAGAGTAGCAGGTATAGATAACTTAGGCCAACCACGATGTTGGGAGACTGTCGGGTGGACAATCTCTTGCCATCCATCATTTTCCGGGACTTCAGGCTGTAGTGAGACATGAGGAGGCACTAGGAAACCAAGGACCTATGGGACTTAGAAGGTGTTAGTGCTCTGTAAATTTCCTAGAGGTTGTTAGGAAGAAGAAATCTACGAGAGGTAAATTTATCCAACTACTTTTGAAGCTGGGATCTAGCCCTTCCAACTTCAGAGATGGAACTCTCTATATGATTTAGATATGTTTCAAATTTTTAAATATTAGGCTAGGTAAATAAATAAGTCAGTTTTGTTGTCGTAGCGTTTTTTGAGTTGGCTTAGACAGTTTACACATCCATTGGGCTATGGGGTCCGTGTCGTAAAGATGAAATCCAAACCAGAAAAACAAAGGAAACCTTTCACAGGGAAAGATAATATAATCATTGGATTCTTCAGTAGAATAAATGAGGAATAGAAAAAAAGATGAGAAAGACAATTACAACAAAGAAGCAGTTAAGAATTTCTTTATTGTAAAATGAGAAGATAAAACACTAAAATCTTTTAAGTTAGAAACAGGGTATACGAGATAAATCCTGCAACGTTCGTTACTTCCAAAGATTAGATTTAGAAAATAGTGTGATAACAAAGCGAGAATAACATTTAACTTAGAGAGAAAAACATCACCAGTGAATATACGCAAGAAACCTGTAAAATGTCTCTTTGTATTAATGGAAGATCTCTTCAAAAATATTACAGTCTGATAGCTTGCAGGGTGTGAATATCAACAACCCTCAATACTTCAAAAGATGAAGTATTTATAACTCAAAATTACAAACCATCCTATCATCAAAGACCAGGACATGCTAAATCTATTTTTAGCCTAACTAACTTAACAAATTTCATAAATCTAGGAACTGCTTGATGTTGTGTCACAATTGCATGTTGTTTTTCTGGGTGAACCGTTGGTGAGGCCTCTACACGACCTCATCTGACTGGACAAATGACTGGGCTGGGACAATTTATATAATACTTGATCAGATCACAGAGTTCTTCCCATCGAAGATGACTGGGCATGTTGAATTTGAGTAGCCTTCGATAAACTTCATCCATTTCTGTGTATTTTGCGAAGGTAGGTTTGGTGATGAAGATGTATCGAATCTCATGTTGAATACTGATGTCCCACTGAAGCACATCTAGAAATGCCTTGCCAGTGATGCTGCCTTGAATTCCTCAAAACTTTGAACTATCCTTAGCCACATCGGCCAGTCTCTTTTTGTAGGTTGGGAGTGTCATCAATCTGTCATTGATTACCTTTAGACCAAGAAGACCTTTCTTTTGTAAAGCCTCAATATTACTAAAAAACCTTTGTACCCCTAGGTCCATGGCCTGAACCTTTTCTTCCAGCTAAAGCATTAATCCTCTCAATTTAAAAATAACTTGGCCAATCTTGAAAGGTATGGACCAAGTTACTATTATTGCATGGGGATTTTATTGAAATTCTTTTATGCCCTCTTTTCTTTTTCTTTTCTTTTCTTTCTTTT
>ML815572.1:123402-147487 GCA_009831015.1 Picea engelmannii
AAAAGAAAGAAAAGAAAAGAAAAAGAAAAGAGGGCATAAAAGAATTTCAATAAAATCCCCATGCAATAATAGTAACTTGGTCCATACCTTTCAAGATTGGCCAAGTTATTTTTAAATTGAGAGGATTAATGCTTTAGCTGGAAGAAAAGGTTCAGGCCATGGACCTAGGGGTACAAAGGTTTTTTAGTAATATTGAGGCTTTACAAAAGAAAGGTCTTCTTGGTCTAAAGGTAATCAATGACAGATTGATGACACTCCCAACCTACAAAAAGAGACTGGCCGATGTGGCTAAGGATAGTTCAAAGTTTTGAGGAATTCAAGGCAGCATCACTGGCAAGGCATTTCTAGATGTGCTTCAGTGGGACATCAGTATTCAACATGAGATTCGATACATCTTCATCACCAAACCTACCTTCGCAAAATACACAGAAATGGATGAAGTTTATCGAAGGCTACTCAAATTCAACATGCCCAGTCATCTTCGATGGGAAGAACTCTGTGATCTGATCAAGTATTATATAAATTGTCCCAGCCCAGTCATTTGTCCAGTCAGATGAGGTCGTGTAGAGGCCTCACCAACGGTTCACCCAGAAAAACAACATGCAATTGTGACACAACATCAAGCAGTTCCTAGATTTATGAAATTTGTTAAGTTAGTTAGGCTAAAAATAGATTTAGCATGTCCTGGTCTTTGATGATAGGATGGTTTGTAATTTTGAGTTATAAATACTTCATCTTTTGAAGTATTGAGGGTTGTTGATATTCACACCCTGCAAGCTATCAGACTGTAATATTTTTGAAGAGATCTTCCATTAATACAAAGAGACATTTTACAGGTTTCTTGCGTATATTCACTGGTGATGTTTTTCTCTCTAAGTTAAATGTTATTCTCGCTTTGTTATCACACTATTTTCTAAATCTAATCTTTGGAAGTAACGAACGTTGCAGGATTTATCTCGTATACCCTGTTTCTAACTTAAAAGATTTTAGTGTTTTATCTTCTCATTTTACAATAAAGAAATTCTTAACTGCTTCTTTGTTGTAATTGTCTTTCTCATCTTTTTTTCTATTCCTCATTTATTCTACTGAAGAATCCAATGATTATATTATCTTTCCCTGTGAAAGGTTTCCTTTGTTTTTCTGGTTTGGATTTCATCTTTACGACACGGACCCCATAGCCCAATGGATGTGTAAACTGTCTAAGCCAACTCAAAAAACGCTACGACAACAAAACTGACTTATTTATTTACCTAGCCTAATATTTAAAAATTTGAAACATATCTAAATCATATAGAGAGTTCCATCTCTGAAGTTGGAAGGGCTAGATCCCAGCTTCAAAAGTAGTTGGATAAATTTACCTCTCGTAGATTTCTTCTTCCTAACAACCTCTAGGAAATTTACAGAGCACTAACACCTTCTAAGTCCCATAGGTCCTTGGTTTCCTAGTGCCTCCTCATGTCTCACTACAGCCTGAAGTCCCGGAAAATGATGGATGGCAAGAGATTGTCCACCCGACAGTCTCCCAACATCGTGGTTGGCCTAAGTTATCTATACCTGCTACTCTTCCTATTAATCATATTTTCCAAGATCCCCCTATCCACTCACCAATTTAGTCTTCACATGCAAGTAAAAGGTTGAAAACAGAGGTCCACCATGCCCCTGACAAAGGAAAATCCATTGTTTCCCCCTTATCACCCTCAAATGACTCTGCAAAATCCGTGTCCTCTCGCATCCATTTGAGAGGTGATTGCTCTCATGTGATCAGTGAGATTAGGCCTAAAGGCTCCACACAGCCTAAAGAAAATTCAGAGAGATCAAAAGGTGACAACAACAACAAGGGAAATATTGCCTTCTAGAGTGGAAAATATGGATTTTAAGTTTTTATTTATTTATTGTTGAGAACAGTTGACTTCTGAAATTTTGGACAACCTACTATTTTTTGGATATATGGGTAATATATTTTTGGAAATAATTTCAATTATCATTGATTTAAATTGTCAAATATGAAAGTGATGATGGGAGTCACAAGGAGGGATGTTTTGTTTGATTAACTAGTTGTGTTATGATTGTTAAATAAATAAAGGGAGTCACAAGGGGTCCAACCTACTAGTTATTATTTATTAAAAACCCTTACTATGATTATTACTTTTCCCCCTAACTAAAAATTTAGTTGAGTTCTAGTTAACTTAACTAAAGAAGTAGTTTGACTACGTCAACCAATTCTAATTTTCTTAAAGGAAAAAGGAAAAGGAGGGACAAGGGGAGGATAGAAGGAGAAGCATACTAAGGTTTTCTCTTTGAGTTTTTGTTGAGATATTTTAGTTTTCATTCATTCCTTAATTCATTAGAAGCATAATTATTTTTTATGATAGCATGGTCCTATTGTAGATAACCAGATTCAGGGTTGAATTACATCTTTCCGACACTTGTTTTTCAGAGGTGTTGATCTATCTTTGATAGTCTGTGTAGACTTGTTTGTTTGTGAATTAGATTTCATGATTGACAAAGGCTATTGTGCATAGTCGAGTGGGCAACAATCTGTGGCAAGTTGATCCATCTTTTAAAGTTCAGTTTTTTACTTTCTATCAAAATTCCTTTTGTATGTTTCATCGGGGACATCTTAGTTTGACTTTGGTCCAAAACTTCCTCAGGAAATTTTGTAAAGAGAATGATTATTTTGATGAATTGGAATGAAATAAAGGATTGGTTTATGTCTCGTCTATTTTGACTATTGACTTGGTGTCTTTACTTATATCTCTATATTTATTTCAACATCTATTATGTTTAGAAAATCACATAAATAATGAAATTTTCAGCAAGCTTTTAATTATAAAAAAACTAGCCTAAGCACTTGTAAACAATACTTGTGTATTAGGATACCAATTTTGATGGCTATAAATTTAGGGTGATATTCCCATCTATCTTGCTTTAGCCAAGCACGATTTGAAAATGCTTGAGTAAGATCATTTCATATCTTTTACTAAACATTTATTTGGCGACCATACTGGGGAGATCTTCAATATCTCTCTAGTTAATTTTTATGCTTGATTAGCATCGAATACATCTATTTTTTTTTATTGATTCTTTGAATGTTTTTTTTCTTAATGACTGTACATGTTGCAAGGCAACCCAATATTGAGCCCAGTCTTCAAGATCAGACCAACATTGCTTTGAATTTTTTTAACACCATTTTAGACACTGCCAATACATGGGTTGAGCTTAATCATTCATCGGCAGCAATTGAATAAGACATTAGTGTCCAAAAACATTGGGAAGCTAGACGTAGACAACCTAGAAACCAACAATAACATTCTTGTTCCTTTAGCTTTGGCCTTCCTTTCATGACCTTAGACTCTTGTGTTTCTAGGAGAAGAAGAGGCATATCACCTGAAATTAATCCTATTGCTGAAATAGGAAGAATAAACATTGTGTTATTAACCAAACAAAGTGCTCTAAGGAGGACCTTGTTTGATTTATCCAATTCATATTTTTCTCCATTATTTATCATCCATAAGATGAAATCTAGTGGTGGATCTGGTGGCACTGGAAGTGCTTCCTCCTCTCAGGATTTAGTTTCATCGATGATTTGTAGATTATATATCCACCATGTCCCTATCCACTCTACCACAAATCCCACCAATGTCATTAAAAAGTATAGGCTTTTTCAGTTTGAAGAAGATGCCACAACCACACAATGGCATGTTTCCTCTCCTCTTAACTTAGCACCTTCTACTCATCCACTTCCTAAATTCAAAGAAAATCTTCCCAGGTTTTTGGGAAATAACTTTGTCACTACACATGGTGGCATTTTCCAATGCTTTTCACAACATAGGAGCCAATGAAAATGATACCTGCATGTTCTTATTTTCCAATTCCTCAGAAGGAAAAGATACGGCCGATTTCTTTGACCTTCCTCCTAATGTTTTTTCGAATGGGGAGGAGTTAGTTTATTGGTTTAGATCCACCTATGGGAAATCCAAAAGCCCAATTGAGCCGTTACAGGAGTACAATAACATCACCTATAAGGATGGTGAGACCATCAATGCATTCAACTTGTGTTTCACTAAGTTGTATAATCAAATCCTTGAACTCATTCGACCTCATAACAAATCCTCTTTCATGTATTACTACAATGCATTACCTTCCCCCTATCATCATAGGCTTTAGGAAAAATCCATTGATAACCTCGATTCCACTCTGCATACTTGTTTCAAGTATGAAGAACATGTTGAGAGAACAGGTTTGGAGAATCCTAGGTTTGGGTAATCCTAGATTTTGCAGAGCTGGAAGATGTCATGATCATCAATACCAGGAACAAATCCTACAATCCTAAAGGAAAATATGAGCCTCCCCAAAATTATTCTAACCCAAACTCATCCTCACCAACTACTACTGTTCAGGTTCTTAAGGTTCTTGACAGTCAAGGAACAAACTCCCTTCTCCCCTCTTCCACATAAAATATTCTGAATCAGTTGGCCAACATCAAAGAAGATGCCACCCTTTTGGTTATGATTGTCGTCCCTAAACAACAAAGGCATCTAAAACAATTCATGGAAGGAAAATATTATGTTGTAGACAACGTCTCTGAAGAGGTAAATGAAGAGGATTCATCTGTAAATAAAGTAGGTGTACATAAATTTAGATACCCTGTAAAAAATCCCTCTTTTTATATTTCTGTAAAGGTTATGGATACGATCTCCCATTGTTGCCTCAATGATGGCAGTTCAGGCCCAAGTGTGATCTTGAATATTATCATGGAAGATCTAGGATTTTCTTGTAAAAATGAAAACACCAGAAGCATGCTCTCCTATAATAGTTTACAACAAATGACCATAGGTGAGATTAAAGATGTGACCTTAGTTTTGTGTGCACACCCTGAAATAAGGACAAAACTTAGTATTTAGGTAATTGACATGCCAGTAAGAAATTACTCAATCATCTTGGGAAGAGATTGGCAATCTTTGACGGGTTGATATCTCTTACTCGATGGGACACATTTATCTGTTCCTCTGAATGGTAAAAAAAATATAGTCCTTAGAGAGGGAAGGATTTCACCTTACATAGAGAGTGTCCTACAACCAAATGTGAACTATATCAAAGAGGACTAAGGAGTGTATTCCATATTTTCTGAGGAGGATAACATTCCCTTGGAAAAAATTGATTTCGATGATGGTATGTGGCACATGCACTTTGATGGTTCATTCTCTAGTGAAGGAAACGAAGCTAGAATTATCTTGATTTCTCCTATAGGAAAAATCCATAACTTTTCTTATAGGTTGGAGTTTACTTGCACAAACAATGTCACTGAATTCGAAGCTTTATTATTAGGCATTGAAAACGCCTATAATATTGGTTGTGGTCACCTTTCAGTTTTTGGAGATTCTGAGCTTGTTTTGAACCTTGTGCGTAAGATATACTCTCCTATCAACAAGTTGATGAAGCGATACACCCAAACTGTTTGGGCACTTATCTTGAACCTATTATAATTCAACATCACTCATGTTAAGAGGGAGTTAAACTCAATGGTTGATCGGTTAGCTATTTTTGCAACTTCTTCTAATCGACAACATATGCCAAACATACCTGATTGTACTTTTCAATATCTATATCGTCCACATATCCCTGACAACATAGAATCTTGGCAGGTCTTTCCTAGTGATGAGAGCATCTTTGCTTTCATTCAAAACGAACCTTATAATCCTAAGGAAATTATATCCATAGAAGATAACAAAATTCCTAATGGCTTGACTCCTCTAGAGAGTTTGTTTTCATCGAGTGATGTAGGAAATAAAGAGAAACAGAAAGAAGAGGAGTCGAAAAACAAGGTGGGTGAAGCCATCTCCTTGAACATTGGGACAACCGAGTCTCCAAAGAATGTTAAAATAGGTGCCAGTTGTTCTAATGAAGAGAAGATGAAGTTTGCCAAGGTACTTGGTGAATTTCAAGATGTTTTTTCTTGGTCTTATAAATATCTTCATGGTTTTGATCCTTCTCTGATATAGCTTGCCATTCCCATCAAGGAAGGCATAAAACCAGTTAGGCAAAAAAAAATACCTATCAACCCTACACTGGAAGAAACTATTCGAAAGGAGTTGGAGAAATTCTTGAAGGATGGAATTGTCCTTTCGGTTAAGTATTCTAAATGGGTTTCAAATTTGGTTCCTATTCAGAAATCCACTTATCATATCAGATTTGGCGTTGATATTCATGCATTAAATTGAGCTATTATGGAAGATCACTTTCTTCTCCCTAACCTAGAAACGATTTTGCAGCAAGTTGCACAGTCACAGATGATGCCTTTACTTGACGTTGTTTCCAGTTATAATCAGATCCACGTAAAAGGGGCGGATAAATACAAAAACACCTTTATTACTCATTGGGGTACCTTGACTCATGAATGTATGCCCTCTAGCTTATCTGATGTGAATACCACTTTTAAAATACCTATGCAATTAACTTTCGACGATTTGATCGATAAGGTTATTCATGTCTATGTTGATGATCTAATCATATACTTTAAAGATATATCAATTGTCTCAAAGTTTCAATAATTATGGTTGGGTCCTTTCAAGATCGCTTTTTTCCTCAGTACTAAATCTTACATTCTAAAGGATTTACAGGAGTGATTGTTTTCCTACATCACTAACGTTTATCACTAGAAGCACTATGTTGAACCAACTTGAAAAGTTTTAATGCTATTTGGATTTTCTGTATATTAGTAGTCTATTTATGCTTTCATTTTCCCACTATTTTTCATTTATGCTCAACAATAGTTTGATTTATGCTTTCTATTTTAATAACCTCATGCTTCTTTTTCAAATCCTCTCATTTGATTTCTACTGTTTTAAATTTTGTAGTCCCATTTCTGTCATGAATTTTATTGCCTTTCATATTTTAGTTTATTCTTGGTCAAGAATAAAATGTTGGATCTGTTCTGCCACAGTGACACTCCTACAAGGTATTGTTAGTCAATAACAATCAAGCTTACACATATGTTACAATGTTTCCCCCTAAAAGTAAATTGAATTTGTTATCTATTTTCGTTGTTGTCTTATAAAAGAATTGGTTATCTCCCTCTTGTGCTTTCCATTTCTTCATCCATTCAAAATTTAAAAGAGAAAATCCATAAATTTTTCTCCTTGTAGTAAAGAGAAGATTTTGGTTGAATGATTATGCATATAAGGATAAACCCCCTCCTACTTAACATTTTGCATGAGTTATTCCCAAATTCCTGGTCATTTTTCCATTAAATCCACTCACTTCCCCCTGTTACATAATCATTCTAGTTATATCTTCTTGATATGTTGTTATTGGTCTATGAAACCATGTGTTTTGAGTTCTTAATATGTTGGAAACAGATTTTTGTGTGGAGTTTCCAGTTTGTTGACGTTAAAAATTGCAACAAGGATTTCTCCCACAAAGTATTGCTAAAGACTATTATTTAAACTAAACTAATGATATATAATACTAGTAGGTGGGACCCCCTTGTAGATTGGAGGATCAAAGATAGCCTATTCACACATTTTATGTTGTTTTTCGATGATGCACACAAGGTTCTACGTGATTGATGATGAAGTATTGATTTTGTTTGCGACATAATGGCAGATGGATAATGGATTTAATGTGTTGGTTCCGTTACTCTAAATCTATAAATTCCATGTATGAATGGCTTATATTCACTGTTATTACATTTCTATTGGTGCCATGATTTATTACCTATTACAATTGCACAAGACACATGTTAGCTTTAACAAGAAACAAAGGTAATATGGAATAAATCCAAGAAAAGAGGACTATGCTATAATATACTATACTATGCTATACCATGTTATACTATATGCATTTGAAATTAAATAAATGGATATTAGTCCTAACTAGAAATGTTAGTGGCTATACGATTTTATTGAGTTATATGGGGCGCATGTGATATATGTTATAGTCTGGTTTTTTGCAGTGGTTAATATGGATCGGGTGGTGCAATTGGCAAGCAATGTGTGCAAGTTTCGATGCATGGATTAATGGATGGTTGGTTGTCATGTACTGCGTAATTTAATGTGTGGAGGATGGAAACAACGTGTAGTAAATGTATGTCACTCCACATTTCTCCCACTAGTCATCACCCTAGCTTTGTTATTGTTCATTTGATTTTGCTGTGGTTAAGCTCTAATATTCAGGCATGGAAGGAACTACTCGACCAAGCTCGTGTTTTAAGGCCATTTGGTTATAGGTATTTTTGTTTTCACCCATCCATGAACTCACTCTATTATATAAACGTTGGCTTGATGATGTATTGGTCTGTGTTTTCTTGAGGCTTTGAACTGTGTAAATGAATGGTGCTTTATCTAGAATGGTTGTTTGTTTTATTCATTGGAAATGGAAAATTGATGGTTGAAGTCACGATTTCATTGGTTGTTCTGTGTGGTGGAAACTGTTATGTCTCTTTGTTGTCTCTATGGGTTTTGTTGGAGGGTTTCAATTTTCATTATGGTTGGCCTTGCTAGTCATCTCCTCATAGTCATGATAATCACACCTGGTTGTATTTGGTGTTATGGGGTTGTTGTGTATGATTTGAAATAGCTTTTGGTCACTACATATCATTTTCCACCTGGTCATGAGTTCACTTTACGTTGTTGGTATCCACACAATTTGTTATGGGTGGATATTATGCCAAGAATCTTGTTTTAGGGTTGGTTGGTATTACCTTGACTCTGCATTTCTATCAACATTATTCATCTATTGGGGAAAAACACGAGGGTTATGCCTCTGCATGTTCTTGGTGTTGCTTACTGGCCAGTAAGAAACCCCTTCTCTTCTACATTGTGGTTTACCCTACCTGGTGTGAACTATTACCTTGTCTTGCAAGCTAAGGGTTATAAGGATTATGGTTCCACCATTCTTTTCTCGCCTACTGTTGATGTGGTTGGCCTTCGGTCTCCCTGTGTTTGGTTCCACTGAGCAAGCCCTTGATTATCTTGTCATTAGTTACAAAACCCGATTTGGTAAACTAAACCAGTCATGCCCTCTGGAGAATCTTGTTGACTGTCATGAGTTGTTTGAGTAGCGTTGACAATGTTTTTGATTATTGGCCCTTCTCTGTTTGATTGGGTTGATTACACAGTTATAATCAGAAATGATGATTGGTATATAGTCACCACATTCTTTTATTATGAAAGATGAATCGATAACTCAGCATGGTTTTATGGTTTGATTGGGAGTAATTGGATATGTACAGTCACATAAATGTTTCTTTGTGTTATGCATTTGTCTATGTGTTTCCTACAGCGTGGTATGAATTGAAGTGATGGTTTTTGTTACTATGTGTTTAAATTGCCTGATAGGGATTATTGCAATTTGAAGTATTGATAATTATGGCTTGGTTGTCTAGTGTGTATGATTTATGGATATCGTGTGTCGTATCATTTTATTGTACCATCAGAGATGGGAATGATTGTTTTTAGTAGTATGGTTTCACTGCAATTTAATTTTTAAATTGGTTAAAGGAATGGAATCGGGTATGTTTTAAAAGAGCTTGTGTCTGTGTTTGATCAGAGGAATTAAATTATGGGCAGTGTTGATGTTTTTATGTTGAACAGAGTTGAAACAAATGACTATGTGTGCCTTGGATTTTGTTTTAAATATGAAAGGGAAGTAAATGTAAAAGAAACACAAGTCTTTTAACAAGATGGGTGAAGTCATGAGGATTCTGAGTATAATTATTCTATGTTAATTGAAAGATTTTAAGGAAATTGAATGTGGAACAATGAACAAGTTATATGGGGCGCATGTGATATATGTTATAGTATGGTTTTTTGCAATGGTTAATATGGATTGGGTTGCACAATTGGCAAGGAATGTGTGCAAGTTTCGATGCATGGATTAATGGCATGGATTAATGGTTGATTGGTTGTCGTGTACTACATAATTGAATGAGTGGAGGATGGAAGCAATGTGCAGTAAATGCACGTAACTCCATACTTCTCCCACTGGCCATCACCCTAGCTTGGTTATTGTTCATTTGATATTTTTGTGGTTAAGCTCCGATATTCAGGCGTGGAAGGAATTGCTTGACCAAGCTCTCTTTTTTAAGGCTATTTGGTTACAGGTATGTTTTTTTTTTCCCATCCATGAACTCGCTCTATTATGAAATAAACATTGGCTCGGTGATGTATTGGTTTGTGTCTTCTTGAGGTTGGAAACTATGTAAATGAATGGTTCTTTCTTTGGAATGGTTGTTTGTGTTATTCGTTGGAAATGTAAAATTGATGGTTGAAGTCGCGATTTCATTGGTTGTTCTGTGTGGTGGAAGTCATGATGGCTCTTTGTTGTCTCTATGGGTTTTGTTGGAGGGTTTCAACTTTCATTCTATTTGGCCTTACTAGTTGTCTCCTCACAGTCATGGTAATCACACTCAGTTGTATTTGGTGTTATGGGGTTGTTGTGTATGATTTGAACCACCTTTTAGTCACTGTATATTGTTTTTCCACCTCATGGTGAGTTCATTTTACATTGTTGGTATCCAAACAGTTGGTTATGGGTGGCTATTATGCCAAGAAGCTTGCTTTAGGGTTGGTTGGTATTACCTGGGCTCTGCATTTCTATCATCATTATTCAGATATTAGGGAAAAACATGAGGTTTATGCTCGTGTGTGTTCTCGATGTTGGTTACTGGCTAGTAAGAAACCCCTACTCTTCTTCATCATGGTCTACCCTACCTGGTGTGAATTGTTACCCTGTCTTGCAAGCTAAGGGTTATTAGGCTTATGGTTCCACCATGCTTGTCTCTCCTACTTTTGATGTGGTTGACCTCCGGTATCCTTGTGTTTGGTTCCACCAAGCGAACCCTTGATTATCTTGTGATTAGTTACAAATCCCTATTTGGTAAACTAAACCAGTCGTGCCAATTCTTGCTAGGGGAGTGTTTCTCTTCAATTTCAGACCCTTGGTGTAAATGCGTAGAAATGGTGTTTAAAAACCCATCAAATGCGTTTTATTCAAAGGCCACAGTCATGAGCGCCAAGCGAAACACACGGAAGAAGTCCATTTCAGGCTTAAAATCAAGCAAGCATGCATTTTTTTTCAACGGCGACGATCCATAGATGGAGCGGATCGACGGTCATCAGGTAAGCTTGAGTCGCGGAGTTGCATGAGGCTCAGTGAATGGGCTCATATCTTGTGGCCAAAGTCATGAAATGATCGTTTGTAATTTCGGCTACATGGCGCCTGATCAGGCTCGGTCGGCATTTCGGCTACCAGAACTTCAAAAGATAGGGGGTCTCTCTTCCACTACTTTGGGAAACCCTGAAACGCAAAATGTGAAAAGTCGTTTCGGCATTCGGGTTACCGGGACTTTGAAAAACAAGAGGTCACTCCTCCACTACATTGGGAATCACCGAAACCTGAAACACAAAATGTAAAAGCCCCCCAGGAGCCGTTTCGGCATTCTGGCTACCGAGACTTCAAAATACATGGGGTCTCTCATCCATTGCATTGGGAAACCCTGAAAAGCGAAATGATTATCCATTTCGGCATTTCAGCTACCGAGACTTCAAAAGACACGGGGTCTCTTATCCATTGCATCAGGAAACCCCGAAATGCAGAATGATTATCCATTTCGGCATTTCAGCTACCGGGACTTCAAAAGAAATGGGGTCTCTCATCCATTGCATCGGGAAACCCCGAAATGCGAAATGATTATCCATTTCAGCATTTTGGCTACCGGGACTTGAAAATACATAGGGTCTCTTATCCATTGCATCGGGAAACCCCAAAACATGAAATGATTAGCCATTTCAGCATTTCCGCTACCGAGACTTCAAAAGACACGGGGTCTCTCATCCATTGCATCGGGAAACCCTGAAACACAAAATGATTAGCCATTTTGGCATTCCGGCTATCGGGACTTTGAAAGAAAGGGGGTCACTCCTCCACTGCATCTGGAATCACCAAAACGTGAAATGCGAAAAGCGCTTTTGAAGATAGGGGCAGGGTCATGGCCCGTGGTCACTTGGGGTGATAGAAAGAGCTAGTTAAAGGGCCAAAGCATTGGGTTTAGCTGTAGGAGGCGTCGTCGTGTTCTCCAGGTGCCAATTCAACTCGGCCTCAATCTTGATCCCTGCTAGAGGTAAATAAACGTAGGAGGAGGTGGTTGAAACCTTGCCTCACTCCTTAAATGTAAGGCATGGAAGTTCTAATAGGAAGCCTGCCCAAGATCATCCTGTGTGTAGGTTTTCCTAATAAGCCATGCCGATCTGATGTCCTCGTCTGATAGGAGGAGCTTGCACATGCTAGGTTGGATTTTAATGTTTCAGCTACCCTCCTGCTGCCAAGGTGGAGAATTTCTCTGAGTATATATACTCAGCTTTTGTATTTTTGTAGGGATGGATGGTAGAGCAGAGCTCCTGATTGTAAATCTTTAACGAGGCCTCTGGTTCCCTAGTTATAGATTGATATTTGAGACTTCTTGTTTAATGGAAGCTAGCATCTTCTTCTCCTTTTTTCCTCTAAATCTTAAGAGCCTGGGCATGGATGATCCCGTCGGGTGTTGTAATGACTATATAATGTATGTTTGATTATATTAGTTTTTCAACATCTTAATTTTTCTTGAAGTTTCTCAGATCTAAGACAATCTCATATCTGTGAATTTCCCCCCCTTTTTAAAGGCTGCTGGAAGATTGGATGTCCAAAGAATACTTTATTCCCTTCGTTTTTCCCTACACTCACTCACTACTATGAAAAATTACTATCTTAAATTAGATCAAGACCTCACCTGTCTTTGTTGTTCCAGCCCAGTTTTCTGAGTTAGAATGATATTGTTCTGAGTTTACTTCCATTCATCACCCTTTATCAACAAATCATGACATTTAAACTGATGGGGCTTAGGCTTACTCTTACTGCAATCTAGGAGTGACTTCTGATGCCAACAACGTTGATAGTGTTTTTTATTATTGACCCATCTTTGTTTGATCGGGTTGATTACACAGTTGTAATTGGAAATGATGATTAGTATATAGTCATTGCATTATTTTATTATGACAGTTGAATCGATAACTAGGCATGGTTTTATGGTTTGATTAGGAGTAATTGGATATGTACAGTCACATAAATGATGCTTTACGTTGTGCTTTGGTCCATGTGTTTCATACAACGTGGTATAAATTGAAGTGATGGCTGTTGTTATTGTGTGTTTAAATTGCCCGATCAGGATTAAATTGCAATTTGAAATATTGATAATGATGACTTGGTTGTCTACTATGTATGATTTATGGATATCGTGCATCGTATCGTTTTATTGCACCATCAGATATGGGCAGGATTTTGTTTTAGTATTATGGTTTCATTGCAATTTAACTGTTAAATTGGCTAAAGGAATGGAATCGGGCACATTTTAAAAGAGATTGTGTCTGTGTTTGATTTGAGGAATTAAATTATGGGCACTGGTGATGTTTTTATGCTAAACAGAGTTGAAACAAATGATTGTGTGTGCCTTGGATTTTGTTTTAAATATGAAAGGGAAGTAAATGGAAAAGAAACAAAAGTATTTTAACAATATGGGTGAAGTCATGAGGATTCTGAGTATAATTATTCTGTGTTAATTGAAATATTTTAAGGAATTTGAATGTGGATAGTGAACAAGTGTTAACACGCAGTATTGTTTAATTACCCACAGTCATTGTTTAGTTGATGCTAGAATAGTTGTATTGAATACATACTTGTTTTTATGGATTACTTAATTAATTTTTCGAATAATATCCTCTCTTTTACCCTACCATTATTTTACTTTTCACTAATTACAATTCCCCTCGCCTTCCCATGTTCACTATCCACTCCCTGTTCCTAAAATTTCATTATGGTTAATATAAGTTATGTATTATGACAGTTTAAGGATCGCAGGGATGGATTACAATGATATATTTTTTTGGTTTATGTTATAGTTGATTATTTGTTGTCTGTGAGGAGTAATCATTATATTTCCCCCCTCATTTTAACATTTTTCACTCAATACAACCCCTCGCTTATCCCATAACCCTTGTTCACCCCGTGTTGATTGACAACTGTTGAACAATTTGTATGGATTGGATTGCATAAGTCTGATATGTTGTTGAGACAAATTTTATCTCATATTTAAAAGAGTTGTCATGTATGGTTGTTAAAAAAACTATTTTCTAATAAATTATGCATATAGGAATGAGCTTTTTCAGCAGAGGTATCCATGGCAGGGGTAACCAAGGAAGAGGTAATTGGAATAGGGGCCCTAGAAGGCCAATAGTCTCTATACACTTTGATGTAGACTCACAAGAGTTAGGACAACTATTTCAAGATGTATTTTTTAACTGGATTGGGCAGGTAGTCATCCAACCTAGGCCTAAAAGGTCTCCCTTCCAAGCCCCACATGTCCCTAGTATCCCAATGCCTCCTCATGTCTCACTGTAGCCTGAAGTCCTGGAAAAAGATGGATGACAAGAGATTTTCCACCCGTCATTATCCCAACATTGTTGTTGGCCTAACTTATCTCTACTTGCTCCTCCACATATTAATCAGATTGTCCAAGCTGCCCCTGTCCACTCACCAGTTCAGTCTTCCCATGCAAGTAAAAGGTTGAAAAATGAGCTCCACCATGCCCCTGACAAAGGAAAAGCCACTACTACCCCCTCATCACCCTCAAATGACTCTGCAAAATCCATGTCCCCCTGCATGCATTTGAGAGATGATTGTTCTCATGTGATTAGTGAGATTAGGCCTAAAGGCCTCACACAACCTAAGGAAAATTCAAAGAGATCAAAAGGTGACAACAACAACAAGGGAAAGATTGCCTCCCATAGTGGAAAATATGGATTTTAAGTTTTTATTTATTTATTATTGAGAATAGTTGGCTTATGCAATTTTGGACAACCCACTATTTTTTGGATATATGAGTAATATATTTTTGGAAATAATTTCAATTATCATTGATTTAACTTGTCAAATATGAAAGTGATGATGGGAGTCACAAGGAGGGATGTTTTGTTTGATTAACTAGTTGTTTTATGATTGTTAAATAACTAAAGGGAGTCAAAAGGGGTCCCACCTACTAGTTATTATTTATTAAAAACCCTTATTATGATTATTACTTTCCCCCCTAACTAAAACATTAGTTGAGTTCTAGTTAACTTAACTAAATAAGTAGTTCAACTACTTCAACCAATTCTAATTTTCTTAAATGCAAAAGGAAAAGGAGTGACACAGGGAGGATAGAAGGAGAAGCATACTAAGGTTTTCTCTTTGAGTTTTTGTTAAGATAATTCAGTTTTCATTCATTCCTTAATTCATTAGAAGCCTAATTATTTTTCATGATAGCAGGGTCCTATTGTAGACAAAAATATTTAGGGTTGAATTACATCTTTCAAACACTTGTTTTTCAGAGGCGTTGATCTATCTTTGATAGTCTATGTAGACTTGTATGTTTGTGAATTAGATTTCATGACTGACAAAGGCTATTGTGCAGAGTTGAGTGGGAAACAATCTGTGGCAAGTTGATCCATCTTTTAAAGTTTAGTTTTTTACTTTCTGTTAGAAGTCCTTTTGTATGTTTCATTGGGGACATCTAAGTTTGACTTTGGTCCAAAACTTCCTTAGGAGATTTTGTAAAGAGAACGATTATTTTGATGAATTGGAATGAAATAAAGGATCTCTTTATGTCTCATCTGTTTTGACTATTGGTGTCTTTACTTATGTCTCTATATTTATTTCAACATCTGTTATGTTCATAAAATCACATAAATAATGAATTTTTCAGCAAGCTTTTAATTATAAAAAAACCATCCTAAGAACTTGTAAATAATACTTGTGAATTAGGATACCAATTTTGATGGCTATAAATCTAGGGTGATATTCCCATCTATCTTGATTTAGAAAAGCAAGATATGAAAATGATTGATTAATATAATTTCATATGTTTTCCTCAACAAGACGCAAACAAAAATCTACCAGAATATTTGACAACTCAATCCAAAGTTGTCGTAACCCAAATACCAAGAAAATCGAGTATTCCTAACAAGAAAGTCAAAATGGGATTCAACCACATCTCAATTTACGAAGGATAGGAGGACCCAAAAAGTCATTGGTTCATGTGTGAATTTTTTTGGGATGCGGATGATATTAAAGACGAAGACAAGAAAATGGCGCTATTTGGAGCTTCTCTGCACCACTGCGCCTTAACATGGTTCATGAACTATACAGAAAATCAAACCTGTTCAAAAGCATAAATAAAGAATAACTTCCTAACATTCTTTAATATTCAGGATGTCACGCATATGGCGACACAAAATTTAAAAGAAATAAAACAAAGACCAAGTGAGTCGGTAAGAGAATATGATAAGAGATTCAAAGATCTCCTAAGTCAAATTTCGACATCAATCGATCAGAACTTGTTGGTTTAATGGTATGTAGTTGGGCCACTACCAAGAATCTGTTCTCTGCTAATCTTATATGAGATAACTAGATGTGAAGATATGCTATAGAAAGCACAACGATTCATGTGATATGATGATTGTCCATCGAATTCTTCGATGACTGAAGAGACTTGAGGAGAAAATAGAACATTTGCAGCAAAAAATAAAAAACATTTATCTATACAACAGATTGAAGTATGGTGCACTACATGCCTTGGGGAAGGACATACAAAGGATAACTGTCCCCTTAACGAGTGCACACAAACAACATACATCCATCAAATACAAGCTCAAAAATATTGCAACATATGTGAATTCCTAACTGATCACAGTGTACAAGGTTGTCCACATAATCTGAAAAACACAAAACAATTCATATCTGTGAAGCTTATGATCATCGGACATCAGAGTGCCATTTAAACACTCGAAATTAGAATAATATATGAACAATATACCACATAGAAACTAACGATCAAGAAAACAAATATGATCGAAGAGACGACTACTATGGTCATGGTCAAGGTGGAGGAGGTCGATGTGGATTTGGTGGGTGAGGTCGAGGTCATGGATGACCCTATTGTTTCAACTATTGGAAAGATGATTACATCCACCCAGATTTCCCTATAAAATATATAATTGATTTGAAATTTCACAATATATGTGGCATTGGATATCACTCGTTAGAATACTTCTCAGTAGTACTCGAAAAAATCATACCAAGAAAAATGTGAATCTACTACATGCAGTATCGAAGGAAGAGGTGATGAACTCAAAAAACTTACATATAGTTACAAGGTCGGGTGCAGGACAAGATATTCACACTCTGCCACAAAATTACCAAAGAAAGAAGGCTAACATCTTCCCAAACCTATATAAGGAAGAACAAATCATGAGAGAATCTCTTAATTTCTTCAAGAACTATACAAAATATCAACAAAACTCGAGAAGTCGAAATGAAGACACCATTCAAGAATTTTTGCAGCTCCTCAAAGAAAAACACTCAATAGGAAAACTATTGGATCTACTCAACATATTATGAGAATACAAAGATGGTCAGGGACCGACTATTAAGATATTTAGACACTTAGGAGTTAGTTAAGATCTACTTGGTCTAATGTGTCCTTAGGTAAAAGTGTGTTTCTTAGTTTGTTTCTTTAGTATGAATTAGTATGCATTTGTAGTTAGGAAATCCAACGGTCACGATATGTTCCTGACATAGAGTGATTTGATAGTTCATATTCCCCTTGACCTTAGTAGCCATTGATTCATGGCTTAGCACCTGATTGGTCCATGATATCTATTTAAAGAGCATGGAGGGTCATTTTTCAATGATTGATTGTTAAAAACTCTCTTGTAAAATCTCTCTGTAATATTTTTCTTTTTCATTAATAAACTGCTCCAAGTGGCCCTGTTGGTTGGGGTCGTGGATGTTTCCCTGTAGGGATTTTACCACGTCAAAAAATTGGTGTGTTAATATTTTATATGGTTGTGTGAGTGGTAATTGAAGGTTTTTGTCCTCTATTTGAATACATGTGTTGTCGAACATGGTATCAGAGCCTGTTTGACAATCCACTTCTGTTGTATATCGAGATCATGAAGTCGAGTTTCCTCATCTTCGTTTTCTGCCATTTCTATACATTTCTTGGCTGAGAGGATTGTTCCATTGTGTCTAGAGCACTCTTTTCACTCATGAACGTTTTTCGTTTCACTCGAAAAGGTTTCCATTTACCCAAGATACGACCATTTCAGGTAGATCTGGAGGTATAAAGCCTGAATACGCCATTTTTAAAATTTTTACAGAGTATTATTTCGGTTTTATATTGTTTTTTTTCTGGGTTGTTACTCTTTTAGATCTGAATATTCTCTTTTCCCCTCACCTTATGTGATCTCAACAAATCAGAAACAGATAGGAAAATGTGCATTTTTTAACCGAGATCTAACCCTTGTTGTCATCAAGAAGCATAATTTTTTTCTTATGTGAAAAGAGATTTTTAAGAGCATGCTCTCCAACAACAACAACAATCCTCCTACTAAACAATACAATATGTTTTTATATCCCACTTGGTTAAAAGTTCCCTTATTAAGTAAGAGGTCTTGAGTTCAAGTCTCTCTTTTTTTTACTTTTTTTTGAAATTTTTTGAAAACAATTATATTATAAAGTAACTTTAATGTAAAAGTGATCCCAACTTCTTTTTATAAAAGTGAGTCACTTTATAAAGCAACTTACACCACCACATGGTCCTTTGGTTACCATTTATGCTTTTTTTTAAAGGGAATAACTTTCACATCCGAAGTCCGTTTTCAGTGCCATTTTTTCTAAAACCGCCTCATTTTTCGATATCTTTCCATCCAGATCATCAGTTTCAATTTTTTAATCCATATTATCTACATATTTAATATGGATTTTTCTAGTAATATTTTTCTTACCAACACGAACTGCTTCCAATGGAAATATCTTATGAAGGATTTATTAAGAAGTACAGGCTTGTACTGGACTACCTTGAGAAAAGAAAAATAACCCACTGATGCTGATAATAAATTCAAATGGGATAATAGGAGTAATGAAGCACGTGGAATGATCATAATTTCTATCTCTCTTGATTTAAGGTTCCATCTTAAATAAATTGTTGACCCCAATGAAGCTTGGGAAAAGATTGAATATGTGTTTGGTAAACACAATATTATTCGAGCATATCAGTTAGAAAATAAGATATTGACTTTAAGTCCAAATGATTTTTATCTCCTTTAAGACTATCTATCTAAGTTTAAAACACTTAGAATTTTATGTGAATAATGTGAGATAAAATTTGAGGAAGATCATTGCATCTATATTATTATTTCTAAGCTAGGTAGTGCATATTCTATGTTTGTATCTACCTTTTATGCCATGAGAGAGGCTCTAGGGAAATCTTATCAAAAACCCACTCTTGAGTCCTTTTGTGATTCTTTGATTAGAGAGAAAGATAAGCTTGTACAACTTGGAGTGATCAACACTGCAGGTACCTCCAACAAATCCTTAGTCGCCCAACAGAAAGATAAACCCAAGAATCCCAAGAAGCAACATCCTCATCACAAAAACAAACAAGAGTCACAAACACACTCAGACAACTTCAGCTCCTAATGGTGATAAAGGAGTAAAATCTAAAAATGAGAAGATTGAGAAACATTGCAAATTTTGTGATAAATATGGTCATGATGATTCCAAATGTTTCAAGAAGATGGTAGCTTTAGAAGTAGCGATGAAGAAGCACAACATCGGTATTGATTCTACTTCTTCTTCTTCTTCTCATGGACATGCACTTTCTTCTTCTGGTTTCTCCTTGAATGCAACTTCTATTTCTTCTTCTAATGAGTGGCTTATTGATTCTAGAGAATCTTATCATATGGCTAAGGATAAAGACATATTTTCTTCTCTAAATGAATGTAACACCAAGAAAATATTTGTTGGTGAGGATAGATCACTTAGTGTTGTAGGATCTAGAACAGTTTAAGTAGATAATGGTCATGTCAATGATATATTATGTGTTCCAAGCATTTCTTGTAAGCTTCTATTAGTATATCAAATCACTCATTTAGGTGAAGGTAAAACTTTAGATTTTTCACCTCACCAAGTTGTAATCAAGGATCTAAAATATCCTAATCCTGTTCTTGCAATTGGAATTGTTGATGATATTACTAGGTTGTACAAGTTTGCCAACTTTGGTTCATCATCTTTTGCATCTATTTTTTTTTCTCATAGCAATGACTTGAGAAAACTTTGGAATGAGTGGTTTGATAATATAAATTGTTGCTCATTGTAGCAACTATGTAATCAACATATGGTGATTCATCTTCCTCTTGTTTCATGAAAATATGGTGTTTGTGCCAGTTGTGTTCTCGACAAACATCATCAGGACAGTTTTGACAAATGTGCCTCTTGGCACGCCTCAGGCCCTTTACATCTTGTTCATAATGATTTATGTGGTCCACTTTCTTCTCCTTTTTTTATCGGTGCATGTATTTCTTAACTTTCATTGTTGAATTTTCTAGATGTACTTGGGTTTACTTCTTAAAAATTAAGAGTGAAGTTTTTGACAAGTTTTTGGCCTACAAGGCCCGTGTAGAAAATAAATCTGGACATCAAATTCAAAGGTTAAGAACATATAATTGAGGTAAATATGTGAACAATAATTTTACAAGTTACTACACTACACAGGGCATCCAAATGCAACACACTATTCCATATACACCACAACAAAATGGATTAAGTCTAAAGTATTGGGCAGAAACCATCAACTGTGCAAAGTACATAGCAAATCACACTCCCACAAAGGCTCTTAAAAATATAACATCGGAAGAATATTGGACTAAAATTAAACCAAATGTAAGTCACTTCAGTGTATTTGGCAGTATAACATGGGCTCACATTCTTGATGAGAAAAGGGAAGCATTGCAGCCTAAAAGTGACAAGTGTATATTTGTTGGTTATTCTAAAGATTTCAAAGGTTATATAATTCTTCAACCACATTATAATGAAATTATTATTATAAGATATGTTAAATTTGATGAAAATATCTTGTCATGTGAGCCTAATTCAACAATTGTGCCTTCTTCGTTTTGTGAGACATCTTTGGCGTTTGTGCCTTGTTCTGTTCCCATTCTAGTTTCTTCTTCAGATGATGATAGTGAGGATGAAAATCCACCTCCGTCTACTCACCTTCCTCCATATGAGTCCTTTGAACTTGAACCAACACCATCTCCATCACTTCCTAGATGGGTCTATTCAACACGAGAAGTAGTTGGTGATATTGTCGGTGATCCTTCATATCAACGTCAAACATGTTCACAATTCCAGCAAGCCTCTTCTCTTTTGGCTCAAGTTTCAATGACTCATAATTCAGAGACATTTGTAGAAGCTTAAGGTCATCCATATTGGGATACAACAATGAATGAAGAGTATCGTTCTTTAATGGAAAATGATACTTGGGATCTTGTACCTCTTCCAAAAGGAAGAAAACTTGTCAGATGTAAATGGGTCTATAGAACTAAGTATGCATTAGACGGAAGTATTTAAAGACACAAGGCTCGATTAGTTTCCAAAAGATTTTCCCAAGTTGAAGGAATTGACTATAATGAAACCTTTGTCCCTATAGCCAAAATGAATTCCATCCGCCTTGTTCTCTCCCTTGCCGCCTCACATAAATGGGAGGTCCATCAGATGGATGTTAAATCCTCCTTCTTGCATGGATATTTTCAATAATAAATCTACATGGAACAACCTCCTAGCTATGTCTAGAATGACTCTAACCTTGTTTGTCTCCTTAAAAAATATCTTTATGGTCTTAAGCAAGCTCCCCAAGCTTGGTATGCCAAAATGAACAACTTTCTTATTGAAAATGGATTCTCTAGATGTCATTATGATCCTAATGTCTATACAAAGAAAGTAGGAATTCATATCATAATCCTTTTCCTTTATGTTGATGACTTTATCCTTACTAGTAGTGACTCAAAACTATTAAACCATGTGAAAACCAACCTTAAGAATAAATTTTAAATGATAGAATTAGGATTTTTGCACTATTTCCTTGGCCTCCAAGTTTTGCAAACCAATGAATGAATTTTTATTTCCGATTCTAAGTATGCTTATGACCTTCTTTGTTTCTTTCACATGGAATATTGTAAACCATCCCCTTCTCCCTTCCAGTCTGGAATCAATCTTGTTGCCACATGTTCTTCTGCCAAAGTTGATGCCACCTTCTGTCAATTAGTTGGTAGCCTCTTATACTTGACTCATACCCATCATGATCTTTAATTTGTTGTTGATTGTGTTTCCCAGTATATGCAAACACCCCATGAAATCCATTGGAAAGAAAATAAAAGGATACTTTGATATGTCCATGATACAGTTCAGTTTTCGATACATTACAGTTTAGGGGGGACTCCTTTATTGATTGGTTTCACTAATTTAGATTGGGCTAGTGACCCTGATGATCAAAAGTCTACTACAGATTATTTTTTCAACCTTGGTTTAGGACCTGTCACTTGGTCCTATAAGAAACAATAGGCTATTGCACTTTCTTCAACAGAAGCAGACTACTGAGTAGTGGTAAATGCAAGTCAGGAAGCCTTGTGGCTTCGAAAGATCCTTTCAGAGTTTAGATTCCAGTAGCATCATCCAACTAGACTTTGGTGTGACAATCAAAGTTCCATCAAGCTCACCAAATACCCAGTTCAACATCAGCGCAACAAACACATTGAGTTACACATGCACTTCATCAGAAAGCTAATTCATGATCAAGTTATTGAAGTGCTCTTTCTCCCTATGGAAGATCAAGTTGAAGACATTTTCACAAAGTCTCTTACAGAAGCAAATTTTTCCAAACTTTGATCTATGCTGGGAGTTCAGGAAGTTGTCATCAAGGGGGGATAGGATCTAATGCCTCCTTCCTTCTCCTATTGTGTCACTATTGTAAATCCTTCAATCCTATCATAAGTTTTTATTAAGGGGGAATGTTAGGATATTTAGACACTTAGGAGTTAGTTAAGATCTACTTGGTCTAATGTATCGTTAGGTAAGAGTGTGTTTCTTTAGTATGCATTTGTAGTTAGGAAATCTGACAGTCACAATATCCCGACATAAAGTGATCCGACGGTCACGATATGTTCTAGACATAAAGCGATCTGACGGTTCATATTCTCCTCAATCTTAATGGCCATTGATCTATGACTTGACACTTGATTGGTCCATGATCTATATTTAAAGAGAATGGAGGGTCATTTTCCGATGATTGATTGCAAGAAACTCTCTTGTAAAATATCTCTGTAATCATTTTATTTTGCATTAATAAACTGCTTCAAGTGGTCATGTTGGCTGAGGCCATGGATGTTTCCTCCTAGGGGTTTTACCGCATAAAGACATCGATGTGTTGATATTTGATGTGGTTGTGTGAGTGGTTACTGAAGTTTTTCTTCCTCTGTTGGAATACCTGTGTTGTCGAACACCGACCAAGGATGAAAACACCTCTCTTACAAAAAAAAATATTACGATCCACTAGTCGACTTGGAGATTGAGGGAATGATGGTCGATCAGGTGGTCATTGTTTTTTGTTCTCAATTAAATATTCTACCATGAGAAACATGGATACGAATGGTTCAACCCAACCTAGTGCCCACGCTAAATTATCTTAAATTAGTCGATCAAAGATTAATATAACCAATTGGAATATTGAGAAATGTTGACACTCAAATTATGGGAATACCGAATTCGGTCAACTTCGAAGTGATCGACCTTCTCAAAGGAATTCCATCTTACACATCTCTTGTCATTCGGCCATGGGGTCAATGAATGAAAGAAACTATCTCCCTTGAAAGAGATAGAATTAAATTGAAAGGAAGTGGGAGAAAAATAATTATTCCCCTGGATCCAAAGGATGGAAAACCATGGATGAAGTCATGGAATGAATATCAAAACATAGTTACCAACTTAACTTGAACTCTAAAAAGTTCTCGTTTTTTGGGGGTCCATTTTTTTACCCCATTTTTAAAAATGGTGCTACCGGTAGCACCCTCCCTCCGTTTTAGGTGGTTTTCGATATTTTCAATTTTTCGATCTACAATGTTTCCACATTATTTTTTTAAATGTTTATTTTTCATCTCATCTCTCTCTCTCTCTCTCTCTC
>ML815572.1:147537-157917 GCA_009831015.1 Picea engelmannii
TATATATATATATATATATATATATATATATTCAACGGTGTTTTTAGTCTTTTTTTCATGCTTCTTTCAATCTTAAAAATATTTTTTACCATTTACTTTTTTGAAGTTACGATTTTTCATATAATTTTGTCTCCTTAATTAATTTATTGTTCCAACCTTTTTAAATATAGTGAAAAACATCATTTTTAATACATTGTTTACCTTTACTTCAATAAATCGAAAAAAATTGTTGTTAAATAACACTATTTTTTAATATTTAGCAAAAAAATACACATTTTATAGCCATATATAATAAAAAACCTATACATTTTGGTACACATTCCTTAAAATAACATGTCAAATAAAACATTTTTATGGACATAATTGAACAAAAAAAGTCTAAATTTTATAAAAAAATATTATTTTCTTTCATATTTTTATACATTTGAAGTAAAAAAATGACAACATTTAATAAAATTTCCCAACGTATAGTGATTCACATTTTTATAACCCTAATTTGCACCAAACATACTTACCTGACATTAGGCCATCCCATATGCCTTCTTTTCCAAGCCAGTACTAAACAACTCTGGTTAAAAAACCCTCTTTATAAAGGCCCACGTGCCCTGCTCCATTACTGTAGGCATGTACATGCTAGCTGCTCCAATACAACCCATATGTACCTACAAAAGAATGGAAAAATGAAAGTTGTTGATGGAACACACAGCTTTGGGCAAATTAACTAAACCTTTTGACCATGCATGGCCGATTATTTGACCAAATACCTAGCTCCTTCTAGCCTATAAAAGAAGGGGTAAGGGTCCCATTTGAAAGGAGGAAAATCATAGTAAAGAGACTATACCCAATTGAGTATTCCCCTTGTCCCAACATTTAGCTATCCTTGTGCAAAGAGAAGTATAGAGCAAAGCAGTTGGAGGATAGTTGAAGAGGAGCCCAGGACGAAGTTCGTGGAGTAGTGGTTGGCTTCATCATTGTAAGTTTCTTTAGTGAAGTTAATAATAAAGAAGTACTTTTCCTGTCCCACCATATGAGTTTTTCATTGTTTATTGTGTACATGTTGATTAAATCTCTAACCCATTAATCTATAAATCAAATTCATGTGGAGTTCTTTGTTTGTCTTTTGTGAATGCAGGTTATCCTTGGGAGGAGAGTTGTAGTCAAAGAACGACCAAGCATGAAGAGGGATTGATATCAAATGCCCGAAATAAGGTATGTTCACTTGATCTTCTTAACTACGTATTTTCTTAAGAATAATGGGGATTAGGTCCAGGATGATGGTAAAAAGTAGGAATCTTTAGGTCTTTTCTGCATGCATGATAACACCCTAAGTTCTAGTCCATAGAGGGATTTCCCAGTCAGAAGACACATACAAATAAAACGAAAATAAAAAAACAATAAAAAGATTCATCACAAAACACCAATAGATACATCTTTATTCTTATTTTAAAATATGAAAGTCAAATCATTACAGTTATAACTCATTAAAAATTTGCAAAATTGAGCATCGTCTTCAAAGGCATCATTAAACTAATCAACAACATCGTATATCCCAAATTCATCATTCTCAACAGACACAGTTTCATCTTCTTCGACGTCATTTTGTGCTTCCATTGTGTCATTTTGTTCTTCCATTGGTTCTTTGATATCTGCAAGTTCTCCAAAGAGATCCTTTCCAATCATTCCTCCTAATGGTACTTGAGGTTCCTTTGACAATTTTTCCACCTTTGATTCACTAAAATCTCCTTTCCTGAGCCAACTTCTTGCATTTCATCTGGTAGAGCTGGAATAACATTAATTCTTTGTTGAATAAAATTTCACTGCATTGGGTCACTTCCAATGGCTATGCAATTCTTTCCTTTATGTAGGAAACACACTAATGTTGTACCTAATCACAAAATACAAAATAAATAATGAAGTTAGATACTGTAAAAAGACATAAATTAAAAATAATATAAGATTGAATTATGATTTCATAAATATTAGATCCCAATTCTTACCTAAACCCGAGAACACATCCAAAATTCAATCTCCTTCATTTGAAAATTTATCTATAAGATAATTAATTAATGCTTTTGGTTTTTGATAAATGTTAACCATCTCTCCTTTCAAATATTTTTCCTCATATGTTAGCTTTCTAAACACAACATTGTATACCAGTATACTACTAGGAGTCTCTCCATCATTTGCATTAGCAAGAATAGAATTATAAGAATCATCTTTTGTCCAGGTTGCAAGATGTATACTCTTGAAATCATGTTTAAATGATTCTTTATTGGAGCTCTAAATATTAGGCTTGTGCCTATAACATAAATAAGTGAAAATTCAATTACCTTGTGAATTAATAAAATTATTTTCTAATCTTAATTTCTAAACATACACTTTCAATATCTTACCAAATAAACTGCATCCTTGTATTTTATTTCCCCTTGAAGATTGATTGTACTAATCCTTGTTGTGTGTCTGAATGAAATACTAGAAATATCCAAAATGATGATTTTGTAACTTCTGTAAATCCCATAACCACTTTACTGAAAGCTTGGCTAGTATAAGGCTCAGTATCATATCCATTGTTTTGGATATTATAACCATGAGGGATATCTGCAATAACTAAAGATTATTCTTTTTTAGGAACAATATTTGCAAGTTTTTCACAATCACCTAATATCACTTTATATTGAATAGTGTCGAGCCCATTCCAAATGTAGTGATCAAGGGTGTCATCAAGTTGAACATTTTGAACATGTCTCCTTCTTTATCTTTCAAACTTGGATTTTTGAATAAAACTTTTGAAAGTTTCAGGTACTCCATCTGCATTCTTGTTTGACATATTTAATGAAACAAACAAACATATAGTTATATATCTATAACTATTAAAATATAAATAAATTAACTTACAAACGAATAATATGAATGTAATAAATCAACATACCTTTTTGAATGCAACAAAAAATTGTTTCAATACTACTGAAGAGATTGAATCTGGATAGTTGAGATTAACATCATCCCAACTTTATTCATTCAAAATTTTCACAATTTCCTCTTGTATTTCCATTTACACCTTGTGACTAAATAAAACAAAAATAATGTTAAACTGAAAAAAAATTGATATTCTTGTCCTAACATAAATAAAAATAACTCAACAGACTTACTTTTTAAATTCATCACACATTTCTTTCATTGACAATTCTCCCGACCTAACACATGATAACATAGTTATGATAAGTTTGTCATACTTCACTCCTTGTATTGATATCCAAGGTGTTATAGTCATGTCATCAAGAAGATTTTGTATGTCAGGACCTATCTTACTTGTGCCACATATCAATGGTTTAGCCTTCTTAACTCTCTGATTTTTTATACTAATATTTTCCCATAGGGTGAAGATCTCATCTATCAAATCCCATACCTGTTCATTTCTAAATCCCAATTGAAAATAGTTATCCACAACTCTAAATATATCACTTCCTTTGCGATGTTTTTCTTTTGTATTTTCATCATCAAGTGGGAATCCTATTTCCATACAACATTGCTTCTAAAACTTAACATCAACATTTGATCTCTCCCCGTGGCATATTTCAGAAAATTCATTTTGGATAAATCTCACCCTTTGAATGAAGGTCATAGAAATTCTTTACTCATTTTTTGTGTTATGATCCCATGACAGTAACTTTTCTTTTGAATCTATTAAACTAGCATAAATTATGCATTTGACTGTCTCAAAAAGAGGATTATTGGGATATTCTTGCATCAATTCTCTTCTAGCCTCTATAAAATGATTTCCTCCAATCACATAATATTTTTATTCAAAACATTTTGATCTATCAAATTCTTCCCTCTTAGGAAATTACATTGGGTAAACAAGAACTAGGTAGTCAACCACATGTGTATATGGATTGTATGTAATCAATGCTTTTAAATTGTGAATATCCAAGTGATGCAGTTTTCTAATTTGATATTTTTCCTTCCCTTCTTTGGGTTTTTAAAGTTGTTTCACATTCAACTGAAATGTGTGGCCATCATCAACTAAGTTTACCTTCCTCATTCTATTTCAAATGGAACTTTGTGTTGTTTTCATAATACCATCCTCTAGATCAACATCTAGTGTTAATATTTCTCTTCTACCTTTAGAAATTTCACTATAAWACTCTAAGCTAATGATGGMTTCTTGAACATTATCAACATTTGTTTTCTTCCTCTTATGATTTAAATGTGTTTCATCTAAATCAATGATTTCTTCATAATCAATAGGAATAGAMTCGTCATCAACTATCACTCTTCTATGTTTGTCTTGTTTGTTCTTTTTGCGAGCARGAGTGATAACCTCATTGGGACCAATCTCAACAAAATCTTCATTTGGAGTTTCCTCATTTTTAAATGTAACCCTTTTAGGATTTCTAGAATGAGGGTTGTTCTTTCTTCTTTCATGTTCTTCTTTGTCTACTCTTGCATGTCCARCCTCCATTACTTTATGTTTCTTTTTTCTTCCTTCTTGTGTCTTTTCAATATGAAAAGTGTTGATGACATCCATGATATCATTCTCTGTAGAGTAAATCCCCACTAACATATGTGAAAGTCGTTCAACAAAATCATGTAAAAATAAAATATAACATTTTCATGTTAGATAAAATTAAAACATTACCATTATACTAAAATAATAAACAACACAAAAATAGAAATAAAAAACTTACATTGCCTTTCTCAATGTCATCAACGATGGATGCACATAATTCTGAAAAACATTCATTCTTGTTATAATTGCTCAATTTGAAAAAATATCTAAACTTGATATAATTTCTCCCTTGTTTGACAAGTGCATAAACAATATCTGTGGTTGGCACCAAACATATATCTCGTAACTAGCCAAGTACCTGATAATTTCCTTTCACATGTTCTAATTTGAAACAATCCAAATATATTGTTGAAAAGGATACTTGACATTGAGAGGGGGGGGGGTGAATCAATGTCACAAAACTTTGGACAATTTTCCACTTTTCACAAATCAACTAAACAACAAATATTTATTTCATTTTCTCAACCAATATATAAAAGAATAAATACTTTAATTATTTATTTAACTTGAATGAATACATAAAATCAATCTTTGAATATCATCTTCAAGCAACTATGAGAGACCCAACTCTTTGTTACAAGACCCATCTTGTAGTTCTCATATCAAACTGAGAAATCAGGAATCCAACCCTCATAACAAGTCCCTGCTTGTTGATCTCGGATCCAACTGAGATGTGAGGAATCCAATCCTCATACAAGACCCAGCTTGTAAACAGGCACCGACCTGATAGAATGAATCTTCATTCAATCCATTATATATAAATATATATACTTCAACAAATTCAAGTACACTTTCTTCTCACCATTCTTTATTATTTATATAGTCTTCTAGCTGGTGTGAATTTGAATCATTGCATCTTTTGATTTTGAACCATTGTACATTTTCATTTAAATGATAGTATTAATCTTTAAATAATATCATTTTCCTTTTTATTCTTTATTCATAATGCTCATGAATTAACATGTTTAAATCATGAATGTGTGTCGGTTCTTTTGTCTTCATGAGTTGATCACATACATGGATCGACTCATCATATCATTTTCATGCTTCTATTGCATTCTTAGTTCACCAATAGATCATATTTGATCTTTTATCGATTCTCTGTATTATTCTAGTGCTAACTCTCTGTCAAATTAAATATGTATGAGGTGCTTCCTTCAAACCATTTACATATGACCATATGCGCAAAACCATGGGATTATTCTCTAAGCGATGTTCCCAGCACTGCCTCTTCTTTTTCCCTTTATTTCTTTATCCCATACGACCGTGGGTGGTGACCAGGCACTAGGGCAAGTGAGTGCTTGATCTCTTATCAAAATCAACGGTCACGTTTTAATCTTCTGATGAGACGGACAACTGTCGGTACTTCGGGACTTTGTCCTTCACAACTTCCAGCCTCTATAATATTTCAAATCTCTAGAAGCATATTTCTTTGAAGTATATTGGACGGTCGATATATTATTTTCACGATGAATGATTCTCATTCACCTTGGAACTTTGGCTATTCATGGCTCCTGAACTCTGGAGTAACAATTCCTCTGAAGTGATTACCTACCAAATAAGTCATACAACAGGGGTGATCGCTTGTTGTCGTTTAACACCTCCACTTACACTATCCTTCCACTGTAATTGATCAATAGTCAAGAATGCTATCGAATTAGATCAATGGTAGGCGTTAACTTAGACGCTTCTAGTGATTTTTGATGTTAGAAAATGATTTTCCCTAAAGTAGATACTTCCAAAGTGACGTAACTTGTTTATGTCACTTATGACTTGGAATTGGATGAGTGGTTGCCATGTGTCACTTAGATTCATGAGTTACACGTACCTGAAATGCTAATTTCATCTTGACACTTGTCATCATCTAATTGTGCCACGTGTCCTTGTTGACATAGATCTCCTCATGTGGCACATGTTCTTCTTATGGATCTAACGGTTATCCTAACTCCTGAAATGTATCTCAGATCGATGGTTGAGAGCGACTTCAGAACTTCGGCCTTCGGGTGAACTCATATGTTCTGAGTCCTTTTTCTCCAAAGTGGTCAGCACCAAAGTTGACCATTATTCTGATCCAATGACCTTCATGTATTGTCTAGATCTGATGGTCCTCTTTTAACCCAAAAATTATTAATGCAATCCAATGGCTATCGGGAATTTGGGTATTCGAGATCTCACGCATTTTTCTTGAATTATCCTATCCTTCTACTTTCCTTGATCCAATGGTTGGGATATTTCCTGAAGTGTTCCTTAGATCAAATGACTTGTGTCTACTTCAGGACACTTTGTGGCTTACCCTGTCCTTCCACTAAACTTGATCCAATAGTTGGGATACTTCCCAAAGTATTCCTTAGATCAGATGACTCATGTCCTCTTCAGGACTTTGGCCTTCAAGTAATATTACTTGTTCTCAACCCTTTTCTTCCAAAGTGGTCAGCGCCGAAGTTGACCACTGCTACCTTGGTGCGCTCTGAATAGATCAACGGTTGATGGGTTTTCCAGATCCAATGGTTGATGGTAGTTTGTGACTCTGGGGCTTCGGCCTTGGTATTTTATTATCCCATCCTTCCACTTCACTCGATCCAATGATCCTGGATTGTCGAGGGGTCCCAACTAGCATGACATTTAAAACTATAATAGGGTTCTGCAATGGAAATTGTTCATTGGTAGTGGAACTGATGCCAACCTTAGATCTAATGGTAGGTGACCATCAACGGTCAGTGTAGATTGCGAAACCATAACTTGCATGTGGTTTATCTCATCGCCCAAACTCCACAATTGAAGTTGTGTGATTATTGGTGGATCAACCACAGTTGTCGATCTTTGAATCGATGAGATATGATGGTCTAGACTAATTGCGGTATTGGAAATAACGTGTAGTTTAATTCCCCCTTCGCGCTCTGCAATCAATCCCTACCCTTGATCTGGCAGTTGTGTATCCAACAGTCATGACTTGATCTGATCATTGACCAGTCCTCCAACGATCCTTCTCTTGTAATCTGATGGTCTAGACTAATTGCGGGATTGGAATTAACATGTTGTTTAATTCTCCCTTCGTGCTCTGCAATCAATCCCTACCCTTGATCTAGCGCTTGTGTTTCCAATGGTCATGACTTGATCTGATCATTTTTCTGCAATGTTCTTTCCCTTCTGAGCTTCATGTGTGTCATCTCTTCTAAGATTCCGATCTTCAGTCGCAAACCCTCCCGAGCTCTTAATTTATTAGTCCTTATGTACATGGAGTTTATGTTCTTTGTTCATACCGACTCATTATTATAACGTAATGACATCGACTATTGAAATCAATGAAAATATGTCCAACAATATCTCCCTTTGTCATTGAGGGAAACACTCTAACTTCATACAAAAAATCCACTTGTGATGATGATTTTCTCTATGAAGTTACTCTCCCCCTTTGACATCAATGGAAAAGGGTTGCTCCCCTTATGATCAAATTTTGTCTGTCTGCATGTTGTTGACCAAAATATGAACTTGGGTAAATCCCCCTGGAATCATGTTCTGCCTTCCATAACTGAATGACTCCCCCTATCAATATGCTCTCTTTGCCTCTGACTACTTTGCCCCTTTGTTTCTAAAAGGGTATATCTTCTTGACAAGGTCTCTTTCCCTATTAATTTACTAACTATTTATCTCAGTCCATTGGTATATTTGTGTTCAAATAAGTAGTCTTCTTGATACCAACTTGTAGTGATACCCATTTTTAGTGATCAAGTCTTTTCAAAAACTTTATCTAATTACTTTCTTATTTAATAACCAAAATACTCCTCCTGAGTTTTTATTGAATTTCCTTTGTCAAATAGAAACAAGAGTAATAATCTTACTAATATTTTTTATTTGCTTCTTATTCTTCTTTGATATTTCATGGGAATATCAATTGAGGAATGATACCAAATGATTTAAATACCAATTTTTCTATCAGTTGATTTTTGTTGAATGATACTCCTTGAACTTCTCTGCTACCTTTATTTTTCCTCTTCTTGTATTCTACAACTAACCCTACCAATGATTTTTCTTTGGACCACTAATCTGTAGATAGTCAAGATTTTCCATATGTTAATTTAAAAAAAAAAAATCTTGGCATAATCCTTTGATTTTGCATAAACCAATTTAAACTTCTGTTTGTATTTTCTTTCTTTTACTAACAACTTATGACATAATTATAATTTGATATTGTCCCATATTCTTTTATAGGCACTTCCTTTTCTTGGGCTTGATTTATTTCCTATTGAATTTCACATTGTTTATTATGACCTTCACCCATCATGTTCTTATTATTAACTTCTTCATTTTCAGGTGTAATATCATCTTTCTTACTTTGTCCTTCAGATTTTCTTCTCCATATCTTTCTATGATATATTCTTATTTTTGGATCTTCTCTTTATAGTTGTGTTTTTGGAGATTTGTCATCTCCTTTCTTCTTCCAACTTTTATTAGGTTTTTTCTCTAACTTGAATGACTTATTCAAATATTGACTTTTTGAACTCTTGCAGTTTTGGGATTTGTGCCCAAACCTATCACAATTGTAACATCTCATTGTATGACAAAATTTTGTTGCGTGCCCAAAAAAATTACATCTCCAACGTCTAATTGAGTTTTTGGATTTTCTCGTATATCATTCCTCTAGTTTCTTGCAGTCTGTTGCTTTATGTCCAAAGGTATGACAAGAAAAGAAATAACCATTGAAGGTTTTTCCATTCTTCATTTTATTTTGTCTTGAGAGATCTTTCATTTGATTTCCTTATTCCTTTTTACTTCTATAGCTCCCTTCCTTAACAAAGTTCATGAGTTGTAATTGCTTTGTAATTGAACCTTTTCCTTTTGAGAAGGATGATCCTTTATCATGTTTGTAAATGGTGCTCCATTAGTCATTGTCTTCTTTCTTATTGTCTCCAAGACCAGTTCTGTCATCAGCTGATCTTTGGCTCTTCTAAATCTTATCTAGGATAGTTGAGCTATTTTGGAAATTGACAATATTGTTTGTCTTTTCATTCATCCTTTTGAGATTGACTATTTCTAACTTCAATATTTGACATAATTCTTCCTTTTTAGTCAGCTGAATCTTCACGGCTTCTTCCACTTCTTTAGCATGTTCAAGTTGAGTCTTTAGATTGATGAATATTTCTTCTATCTCATCCAAGACTTCTTTTCATTTAATATTTTTGTCATATGTCTTCAATTATTCGATATCTTTTGTTAGATCAAAAACTTTAGTTTTCAATATTTTGATTTCTTCCTCGTATTCTAGTTGAATCCTTTTGAGGTTGATGGCTTCTAATTCAAACATTTGGCATGATTTTTCCTTTTTAGTTGTTTGGATCTTCAGGGCTTCTTTCGTTTTCTTAGTTGCTTCAATTTGAGTCATTATAGCTGCATTAGTACTTTCATTTATCTTTTTGAAATTGATGATTTCCAATTCCAACATGTGGTAAGAATTTTCTTTCCTTGTTAAATGGATCTTTAGGTCTTCTTCACTTTATTTAATTTCCTCAAGTTGAGTGTTTAGACTGTTAACTAATTCTTCTGATTATTTTAGTGCTTCTTTTCTTTTACTGTCACGTGTCTTTAATTCTTGCATCTTTTCTATTAGATTAATAACTTCGGTTTTCAAACTTTTGATCTCTTCTTCTTTGTTTTCTAGCTGAAAATTGTGTTCATGCTCTTCATGGTTAGATTGATCTAGCTATTGTAGTAGCATCATATTTTTTTGTTGGAGTTTCTCCAACTCTTCTAGAGTGCACATAGTTGTGTACTCAATATGATCAAGAACATCCTTAGTAACTTCAATATATAGA
>ML815572.1:163060-178871 GCA_009831015.1 Picea engelmannii
TTGTATTATGTTCTTCAATCTAATTGGAACTCTCCTTTTCTTTATCTTGATCCTTATTTTGATAAGAATTCTCTTCTTATGACTTGTGTTCTTTATTCTGATAGGAATCCTCTGTATCTGAGTCGTGTTGCTCACTTTGATAGGATTTCTCTTCTTCTTGTGTTTCATTCTGATAACAATTTTCTAGTTGGAGCTATAATTATTTAGCAGGCTTGTAGTGCCTCATTTTTTCTTTGACTTGAACTGACAAGTACAGTTCGACGTAGTAATACTAAATATTAAGCACTCTAACCATATAGCACATAGGATTGAATTAAATGTAGTATTCACCAATAAATCACTAAGAATTCATAGATATATCTAACATTCATAACATTCAATGCACTAAATAGATTCAAAGCATAAAAATCATAGCAAAAAGAAACTCATCAACACAAGATTTGTGTGGTTCACCCCAATGTGGGGTTACGTCCACCAACTTCTTCTTCTTCTATTATTCTGCTTCAATCTCTTACATTCATATTCTCCTGTGCACTAAGCCACAGAGCCAAGATTCGCAATAGACAAGTGATATGCACACTAAGCATCAGATCCACCTTCTCAAAATCAGATCAAGGTATAGAGGCAACTCGCACAGAGCATTAAATATATAGTTTGTTGCATGAAGCAACTCAGATTTGCTTTCACTTAGCTACATACACATCGCTTTTCTCTTGCACTTATCCCATCACTATATTTCTTGCACTAAGCACACTTCGCTACCTCTACATTTCATTCCTTCCTATATGTACTTTTACATCCCTTAAAAAAAATCCTAATCATGGGTAAACCGATGGGATGATATCCCAAAACCCTAATACAAAAACCCTAATGAACCCCTTATTCGGTCCAAAAAATAAGTGAGATCCTGCGATCTCATCTCCGCTTGGGTGCTCCATCTTCGACCAACCTGTCAAAGTCCAAAAGTGGTCTAACCTGACCAATGTTTCCTCAAAACTTTGTCGAGGGCCAATAGGCCCCCAATACTCACATGTGACTCATCCCGAGTCACTTAGATCTGGGCAACACTGCTTCAAAGGCCTCGAGCATAGCTTGAACTACCTTGACCTACTGCTTTTCCTGAACCTCCTTCTCAGTGAGATCCTAGAGTACTTTCTCGGTAGCAGGCCCTTCTAGGCATTGTTGCACTATCGCAACCACTTGGTCCAACTGTGAGCCTTGTCCTTTGATCTCTTCAAACATCATGCAGGCTTAGTCCTGCACTGGTTGTATCCTTTGTGTGACCTCCATGACTCTACCCTAGATGGTAGTAATATGTTGTTGGGCCATGTGTTGTTCTTGTGATCTCTTCATTCTCTCAACCACAGTGAGTGACTTCATCTGTGCTTGAACTATCAGTGCCTGTTGTTTTTCCTCCTGTAGCTACACTTCCAACTTCCTAAGCTCTGTATATTCCGTGAGGCGTTCGTAATTCTACGCACTTTTATTGCTTAACTGCTTCCATTCTGAGGTGAGGGCCCTGATTGATCCAGATTTTATGAGCATAATGAAATGAATACATATTATTAACAGATGCTTAACACAAAATAACATAGATACAGTAAAACTGGTTTTCTATTCGATAAAAAAATAAGCTGGAAACTGTAAAATGTAGTGAAAACAAGCTTGTTGGAATGGTGGTGGCTTATCTCTAAGAAGAGATGTGACGGTTGCACTCATTCGCAAGAAGATGATTACAATGAGGCTCTGAAGGCCTTTTTACAATAAACAAGAATGCCAAAAAACCCTAGACATAAAAAACCCTAACTCTAGGAGAGGAAGCGCCAAAAGTCACGTGGGCCCCGTTTGGGTAAGTCAGTACATCAACTTCCCGAGGTCGTAACTTTTTCATACGATCTTCATTTTAGGTGTATGATAGCCCATTGGAAATCTCTATCCGAGGACTACAAAAATTGTTTTTCAACCACAACATTCCCCAAAAAACGTCGTTTAGGGCCTCAAAACGGCTCCAAAAGTTCAGGATCCGAAAAACTGCTAAAAATAGTAAATTATCAAAATTGCTAGAAAGTTGTTTTAAGCCAGCTGGAAAAGGTGGGTGGCCACCGATATCCACCTGGATCAATATTCCCTCCTTAGGAAGCAATGGTCTCCATTGCATTGAGTTCCCCCATCAAATGAGAAAATTTCTGCTGAATTTGGCCCCGGGTGAGCCACTTGGCTTGGTGTTGGAGCTACCCTGCTTTGACGAATCGATAAAGTTAGATCCTTTGTTTTCAAGTTCCCTTGATCTGTGTGTCCACAATCTGATCATTGGATGCCTTTTGTATGCAGTTGTGGTTGAGATCTATTGGTTTCAGTTGTTTTGATATGTCTGAGGTGTCCAATAATGGTGGGAAATAAGGCTGAAGGAGGTCCACGTTGAATATTGGGTGCAAGCCAAGGAAAGGAGGAATGTGGAGCTCAAAAGATATATCCCCCACGGCCTTGGTGACAATGTACGGATCATAACAAAGTGGGCAAAGCTTCCGATGGGGTCCTGTAAGGCATTCTTTCTGCAAGTGCAACCAAACTTTGTCACCCACCTGAAACTTATGTGGCACCTGATGTTGATCATGGCATTGTTTGTATTTATCATTGGAATTATGTAGGATATCCTAAACCTATTGGCAGATGTGCTAGATCCACTCAATGAACCGGGTGGATTTGTCAGCTTCAGTTGGAGCAAGAGATGAGTTGGTCGAGGTGACCACAAGGTTAAGTGCAACATGTATGGGACCCAATGGTTGGAATCCCAACCCCACCTGAAAGGGGCTGTGGATGATTGATCTATGCAGGGCTCGATTGTAGATATGTTGGACATAGGGAAGGTTCTCATCCCATGTGAGGGGGTGCTTTGAATTATACATGCAAAGGATATGCACAATCATTCAATTTACAACCTCGGTTTGGCCATCTGTCTGGGGGTGGAAGGCCATGGATTTGGTGAGCTTGGTGTCCAGCAATGACTAGAGGCTCGACCAGAATATGCTGAGAAATCGACTATCTCTATATGAGACAATGGTTTGTGGGATTCCAAAATGTACCTAGACTCATTCAAAGAAGATCTTAGTAGTGGCCTCTACTATGATGCTCTTCTTGTAGGTAACCATAATCATCATCTAGAGGTCTCATGGCCACAAGATTCTAGCACCGTGGTGAGTGTCATGACTGGTGGTCTGTTGAGGCAATCAACAACATGATTGGTGCTTCCTATTTTATACTTGATGTTGAGGTGGAATTGTTGGAATTATGTGGACCACTTTTGATGGCAGTCATTTTGCAATTTTCCCCTATGTCTGCATGAACTGCAGTGGCTTATGATTAGTGTGGATGATTGTCTCCTTCTTAAGAATGTAATGTCTCCACTGGCAACAGGCTTGCGCAATGGAGTACATTTCTTTGTCGTAAGTAAGGTACTTACGGACAATATCTGACAATGTTTCACTATGATAGGCCATGGCCGTGTTGAGTGAGAATGGTGCCCAAAACATAGTCTGAAGCATCTATCTCGATCTCAAAGGGATGCTACACGTCTGGTAGTGAAAGTACCAGGGATGAGCACAAGCGCTACTTCAAATCATCAAACACTTGTTTTTGGGACTGGCCCCATGCAAATTTCACCTTAGTACCACCCCTATTTATTTGGCTGAGGGCCCATGCAATATGGGAGAATCCCATCACGAACCTGCGGTAGAAATTGGTAAGGTCCAAGAAGCTCTGAAGCTCAATGAGTGTGGTTGGGGTTGTCCAGTCACGGATGAATTAGATCTTGGCTAGATCCACATGTATGCCATGTTGATCAATGATGTATCCCAGGTAATGGACCCTGTCCATGTCGAAGGAGAATTTTTCCAAGTTGGCATATAGCTTGTGTTGTCGCAGGGTGTGCATAACCTGTTGAATATGCTGCAAGTGTTTGGCCCAAGTCTTGTTGTAAATTAGAATGTCATCCAGATACACCACTACAAAGGTATTGGTGAATGGTCACAGGATATCGTCTGTTATCACTGAAATTTCATTCGCAAATGGTTATAGGAATTCAGCATCACCAAACAGTTATGAGGTCACCCATGGACCAAAAATATCACAAAAGCATTCCCAAAGGGTCAAAAACTATACAACTAGTGCAAAAATTAAAGGGCGCTATGAATACACTGGGCACATTCGCACATGCACAAAACAAGAACGCAAAAATCACGCACATGCACACGATGCGCGACCGTTGTCGCAAAAATATGCACACCTGAGAAACGACGCATTTATGAGAGTGGTCAGCCTCCCACCCACTTCTAGTTCTTCTTCCAAGTTGATTCGACACTCAAATATGGACTGGATTCGACTAGGTGGTTGGTCAAAGACCTAGAAATTCCCTAATTAGCCTCTTTACACACTACAAACTAGTTGGACAATACCTCAAAGGAATAGCAAAGTTATGCTGCCATTATTCTCTTGAGGAATCTTCTATCCTTTCCAAGAGTATACTTGCATCATTGCAATGGGCAATCCATCTCACCCCTTGAGTGGATTAGCAAAGAATTCTTTCACCATTTTCATTTTCATTTTCAAAGTTGTAAGAAGAGCTTATTTGTGGGGGCCAAGAGCCCTCCCTTGGAGGAAGAAGGGACTCATAGTCCTCTTGCTTCTCGGTGTTTTCTTTCACTAATATCAGCCTTATCATTGGTGACATGGGTCTCATTGTTTCTTTTGTCCTTATGTCCTTATGTTCATTGATTTAGTTGGTGTTTTATTTCTTAGTTTATTTCTTAGTTGTTGTTTTATATTTCTTTCTCTAACCCTTTTCCTTGCAGCTGTCCTACTTAGCAAACCCAACTAATCTTGCAAGCACCTCTATTTTGCTCACTAAGGTGACGAAAGAGGCACAACAGATTGGCGACTCCACTTGGGAGAGGTATCAATTTTCTTACCCATTTGGGTTTTTCTAGCTCTTCTTTTGGTTTATTTAACTTGCAGGTGCATTAACCGGCCTAAGCTGGCCTGCCAATCATCCAATTCCAAGGTGAATTGAGAGAATTCCATCCAGAATTTTCATTCACGGCCATGTGTCACCTATGCACGGGTTTTGTGGCCCACAGACGCACATTGTGTGCACATGCACCCAAGTAACAGTTCTGTTCTACGCACATGTTCTCATTAACTTTTTTCGGTCTGCGCACATGCACTCTGTGCGCCTCTGTCTCCACTGAGACCCGCGCACCTGTGCAAAAAATTCACATTGTAAAGTTTTTGAGATGTGGGGAAGGCCCTTAGCCTTCTTAAAAGTGATTTCAATAATGTTTTAAAGATGCACCACACTTATTCCCCTCTTCATATAAAGGGATTAGTAAAAAACACATAGGCACTTAGGGGGTTAAAATCATTATTTCCTCTTTTGCTTTCATTTTCGCCACATGGATGGCTTGTTTTAACTCAAAATATAAGTTGKAAATCATTTTTAATCACATTTAACTTGCATTGGGACTAGAAGTTGGATAACAATCGCTTAGTATGCTCTTCTCTCGTGCCTCCAAGCGACCTTGAGAATCAGAAAAAGATTGCGAAACAATTTCATCTCCCTTAARAATATTAAAACCTTTAGGAGAGGACAACAACCCTTCTTGGGACTCCTCTTAGTTTATTTTTTCAAACACATCTTAAGATTGTAAYGGGCCCATACATACCCACATGTCACAAAGATAGGATAGTGCTTGAAATTTACTTTCTTATATCAAATCACTATGGAAGTTTAAAGGTTTTGTAACGGGCCCATACATGCCCACATGATCACAATCTAGGATAGTTTCAAAKCTTTTCTTAGATTAAATCACAATAGGGAGTTAAAGGAATAGTAACGGACCCACATGTCCACATGCTAGCTTCCTAGGGAATTTTGAATTATGCAAGGTTGTACCAAAGGCACTTAGTTAATTAGGTAATCAACACTTGTAAGGACCAAGCGAAGTCCAAATGCAGCAAGGTGACACCTAATTCATTAAAAATTGGCACACTTTCACTCATTCACACACAAAAGTCACTTATCACTCACATAGCTTCTTCTTGAAACGTGGAGGTTAAAGTAAGTTTCCTCCAAAGGGATTCTGAAACACCCCACCCTTTTCTTGATGAAACTATCCACTCCCATTTAAATTCAACAAGGTTGGTTCACACCCCCAACCTCTCAAAACAACTACATCTAAATTTTTTCTAAAAACTCACTAAGTTTTCCTCCACACGAGGTGCCAAAAGAAATTTTTTAGTCTAGGTAGGATTTCGTGGATAGGCATCCAAATAACTCCCCATCATCTGATTCTCACATTTTCAAAACCATAGAAGTTGTCAAATAGGGAAATGAAAATCCTCCAAGTCAAGTGTTCCTAACACCATAAGGCAGTGAGATACCCATGAAGGGTTGAAGACCAATGTCCGATTGTTCTGTGCATCCTCCCTTGAGGCACCCACCTCTTGGATGGGATCCAGTCCGTGACCCATTTCTGAGGCCGAAAATCTAAATGTTGCACTTTGACTGAGGTACCTAATGACCAAATTTTAGGACATCTACCCAGGTGGAAATTGTGGGCTACAATTGCACCTTAATCTGATTTTGTGTGGCTATTGGGAAATATCGCCAGCTCTTTCGAGATATGCCTCCTTTACCCCTCATTATAATCGATTATTTCATCCTTCACTAGTTTCTCTTTCGGTGACTTTAGACCCCACTGTTGAGTACTATTGGAAGGTCCAGTGTTATTTGAGAGGAAGGATGTTACATCTTTTAGGACACGAGCATTTGTTTTCTTTTATTCCCCACGCAGACAAAACTCACTTATCCACATATATGCTTCTTTTTCAAACCACTTTATGTATGATTCACTTCTAATTACATTTTGCTTTGGATATCTATATTGTGTAAAGTTCAAAATTTGCTGCAAAGGTTCTTGTTTACATTCTCTCATCACATTTTCGCACACATCCACTCAGCTAGTCGGACATCATAGGGGACCCACATAACCCATGTCGTTCGAGATGCTTACTAAACCTCCCCCCTATTTTAGGGGGAGTTCCTAGTCTTGCCACCTCATCGACATCACCTTCACACACTCTGGTGAGTGCCACTATCTTAGGATCATCTTTTCTTGGTTCCACATTACTCGGGTCCACTTCCCAAGGTCCTCCATCCACTCGCTCTCCTTTACATGGAAGCGGGGGGCCAACTTCCTCTCAAGGTGGAAGTACCAACCCACCTAGCCCCCCTCAAGGGTCAGGTTCACAACACACTTACACCATGGCTAGAGATAATCCTCCCCCCCCACTGCAGATGCCATATTTGGCCTCTATTAACATACTAGATCTAAGAAAAATCACCAATGATCCTATATTGCATGACCCCACTTGGCCTGTAACGCCCACCAAACTACCTTCAGACATCCCCAAATTTAAAGGAAAAGTAGGAGATGACCCTACCAACCCTGTCATGACTTTTCACCTATGGTGCTCTTCCAACAACATTATGGATGATTCCATCAGACTATGATTATTTCAATGCACACTCACTGGCCCATCAACCAAATGGTATGTAGATGAAAAATTAGGGTCCCATGTGACTTTTGAGTCCTTGGCCAAATCATTTTTTACATTCTTCCAATTACCAATCCACCATGACAATGGTCTATAACTACGCTCTAATTTCAAACAAACCTCAGCCAAACATATCCCTGATCACATTCACGAGTGGCTTAGGCGATGTAGTTTGTGCAAAGAAGAAACCACAAACAACGGTGTCTTGACTAGTTTCTTAGATCACTTGTCTCTCTTCTCAGTAAGAATGTAGCTTCCACCTTCCCCCAATCAAAAGAAGAAGCCATTAGTAAGGCTCAACAATACGACCTCATCTATTCACAGTCAGGGTAATTATACACTGTACTTCTTGATCTCCCAAAACCTGTGCCATTTGGCCAAGACAAACCTAGGATGTCTCACTCAGTAGACAGACTGATTGGTAATACTACTCACCATAGCCCACAACCCCAACAACCACCAATGTATGGAAAACCTCAATACCCGCCAGCATATGGGGGTACCTCTTATTACCCCCTACCCCCTTATCAACAACCATACCCTGTTGTTATGCCTCCACCCATCAGTGGGCCACTGTCAACACCCCCCATACAACCACCTATTCAAACAAGTTCTGGTACCCCCTCTACCTCATCTTATAGTACTAGCGAAAGCACCATGCCTTCCTATGTACCTTACGGATCGTTACCCCCATAGAATCTATACTTTCCATTTCCTGGTTCCCCACAACCCATGGCTCAACCACATCCTCATGCTGGGGTGAATTTTTTTCAACCCTCTCCCATTCAACAATATCAAAATTTCAAACAGTTGAATACGGAAAATCCGACCCATCTGTCGAATAATGCCAAAAATAAAGGAAGAAACAAGAACAACAACAACCTAGGTCAAGGAGAGAATCAACCCTAGTAGAACCAACCTACTGGGGGAAACTAGAACCAAGGGAATTAGAACCCCCAGGGGGGAAATAAAAATAGGCATCAAGGGAGAAATAAAAATAATGTTAAAACCAACTTCCCTTGTTCCCTTTGTGGTGATTTCGGTCATTATACTCATCATTTCCCCCAAATCGCTGATTTCAAATGGTTGAAAGACTCAGGCAGTCTACCCCACCCTCCAACACTGCCTGCCCCTTAGCAGGCCCCACAACAATATGTGCAACAACCCCCCCTACCATGCTACATAATCCTATTCCACACCAAGGTGTGATAAACACCCAACAAGGCACGTAGCCTCCCCCACCTCAGGTGGGACAGTACCTCAACCCAAACAATCCAGCAGATCGCACGATCCTCCTCACTAGTGAGGAAGAAATCCTTCTGCAAACACACAATCGTCAGTATCATGCACCCGTTGAGTCTCCTCCCATTCCTCCAGAGACAATCTCCACACCAATGGGACCCCCGTTGTTGATCCCTTTCCCTAACACCAAACCACCTCTTCGCATCCCTCGCATCCCATTGCACAGGAATGTCCACAACCCACAGGTTAGGGAAGCTCATAATTACAGTTTGGTTGATGACTTAGCACAATCCCCAGCTACCATGTCAGTCTTAGAAGTCCTTCAGACTTGTCCCACTCAGTGAAAATCATTACTTTCGTCCTTAGGGGAAATCGATCCCACAGATAATCGACTCATTAAATTTGATCTCGATAGAGGAGAACCTTGCCTTCCCAACTTGATCTCTTTTCAAATCCCAGTAAAAATACAGAACAACACAGTTCATCGGTGTATCATCGATGAAGGTGCATCTACATGCATTATGTACAAATATATATGGCAGAAACTTGGTTCCCCCGAACTCATACCCTCTGCCATTACCTTACGAGCTTATGATGGACAACCATCATCTCCTGAAGGGCTCTTCCAAAATGTCCCCGTAGAACTCGAGGGAAAGACTATTCTCATCGACATCAAAGTTATCGATGCCCCACTCGATTATAATATCCTGTTCAGTCGTAGCTACATGTACACTATGAAGGTAGTTTCCTCTTCCATATTTCAAACAATGATGTTCCCCCACAACAGGAAGATCGTTACCATTGACCAAGTCTCACATTACGAGCCTAACTCATCTTCCATCATCGATAACATTCTTCCTCTCATCCACACGAGTCATGACGCATACCCACTCATCGAAATGGGTCCCGGAATTTTCAAAGATCCGTCATTGTTAGGAACTTACCATGGAGCACCATCGCTCCTTCATCCTTCCAATCAAGTATGCGTTGTATTATCTAACAGAACTAACATAGAGGATACCCTTCCTCCTAGGGAGGCTTCTATCATATTTGACGTCCCACTAGTCATAGAACTGCCCCCTCATGAGCCTCTTATGAACTCATCGACCCCTCCAGTCCATGATTTCACCCCTCCCCAAGACCATATCCCAGTTTGGGAGACAGTTCCCCAAGCCATCACTCAAATCCCCTTCTTTTACCCTCCACCTAGCGTTGAAGATTTCCAAGTAGCCGCAATGCTTACCCTCCCTAATATGGTGTTAGCAATTCCAGTTTGGTATTTACATCCACCAGAGATGGTCCCTCAACCATCCCTTCCCCCCCAAACAGAAGGAATCCCAATGATGATTCCCATACTCACTCCCACCATACCCTCTACACCCCCACTCACTATCCGCCCTGCTACAACTAGGGGTAGGAGAAAGAAGAAGGAGCCCACATATCCACTTCCCCCACATGTCCAACCCCCTTGCACGCTATGTGAGAAAGATGGACACCAAACTAACAACTGCCCATCTCTACCAGAGTTACAGAATTTGATTCCACTCAATCAAACTCCCTCAACACTCACCACTATAGCCAATACTACTGCTACCACCCCTCATTCAAGTAGTAAAGGGTTGCGAACCAAATTCGCTTGTGCTATATGTTTAGAATATGACCATTATACCCACCATTGCCCAACACTGCCATGATTTTGGTAGACATTAGCTGCAGTATGCCAAAGCTTCCAGAGTGAACCCAATCTAGCTACGTCATCCCTACCAAAAATCACTGACATCCATTATGTCACAACTTCAGTCAATGAGCGTATGAGATTCCCTTGATCTCTATGTGAATCCTTAGATCATTTTACATACCAGTGTCCTATAATAATTGAATACAGGCAACGCCAATTGACCCTGCTTCAACAACCCATAGAATCGATGGTTGACCTTACCTCGTCACTAGAGATTCTACATCTCATTTCCCCTGAACCCAAGGCCCTCCCAATGCCTCTGTGGTTCTTGGATGACTTGTTCGAGGATTCACCCCCAAATCCCCCCAATTCTCCCGCTCATTTCCCTATAGAAATTTTACACCCCACTACCATGGGTCCTCCTCAGTACTTCGATATTTGGTTTATGTCGAGTGAACCATCACAATTTCCTTGCATCATTCCCCCTACTTCTTCATCACCAGGGGGCAACCACACAACAATAGTCACCAATATCACTCTTCATGACCCCTTGTATTCTCGCCAATTCCACTGTGATGAGGAAATACTAGAAGAGTTAAACAACCTTGACTACCCATGGGATGCGCTACACCACCAAGCACTCTTCTTTCCACAGGAAGCCTCCATGCCTCCTAACCAACACCCCATATATGTGGTCGAAACCAAGGATTTTATCCCATCAGGGCATATCGACTGGTTCAACAACCCCATTCCTGCCCCAGATGCTTTTGAAGAAGGAAACATGGCCAACATCTCCTCGACCATCAAAATCGACATTTCCATCAAAAATGGCATCGTTGAGGAAATCACCATTGGATCTGCTTGCACTCCTCAAGAAATCACAACCTTTAAAACCCTCTTCCAGGAATATCAGGACATTTTTGCCTGGTCATACATAGAAATGCCTGGCCTTGGTCCCTCGATCGTCGAACATCACATCGACACTTGGCCTGACATAACCCCAGTTCATAAAAAAAAACGACCACTACACCCATCCAAAGAAGCGACCATCAAAGCTGAGATTGACAAATTATGCACTGCCGAGTTCATCTACCCCATCGCCTATACATCATGGGTTTCCAACCCTGTACCCGTTAACAAAAAATAGGGCACTATCCACGTCTGCACAGACTTTCATGATCTTAATCACTCATGTCCCAAAGACAACTTTCCAATGCTTTTCATCGATCAAATTATCGATGACTGCGTAGGCGACGAGGCTCCATCCTTCATGGACGGTTTCTCTGGTTATAATCAAATCCAAATTCACCAAGCCGGTCAGTACAAAACCACCTTTACTACCCCTTGGGGTACTTTTTCATATCGTGTCATGTCGTTTGGACTAAAGAATGTTGGCACAACTTTCCAATGGGCTATGACATACATTTTTCATGATCTAGCTCATATCATCCTCGCATACTTGGATGACCTCATAGCTCGATCTAAGAAACACACCCAACATCTTGATGATTTACGGATCATCTTCCAATGGTGTCGTCAGTAAAACATCTGCTTGAATCCCCTGAAGTGCGTATTCTATGTCACCATGGGGCACATCCTCGGATTCATTGTTTCCCAAAGAAGTATTATCGTGGACCCCCTCAAAGTCCAAGCTATCACCGAAATTCCACCTCCCCAGAATTTACGTCAACTCCAGAGCCTACAAGGCAAGGCTAACTTTCTACGACGATTTGTCCTAGACTACACCATTCGCGCACATGGTTTCCTTCGCTTACTAGGTCACGAAATCCCATTTTACTGGGATGAACATGCCCAACAGTCATTTGGCGATCTTAAAATGGTTCTCTCCAATGCCCCTTTAATTAGTGCACCTAACTACAATCATGACTATATCCTCTACATATCAGCATCAGCTATTTCAGTAGCAGGAGTTCTCGTTCAGCTAGGTGATGACAATCGTGAGCATTTCATTTATTACGTGAGTAAAAACCTCTTAGGGCCACCCTTGAAGTATAAACACGAAGAGAAACTAGATCTTGCAGTCGTCCTCGCAGTCCAGAAACTATGTCACTACATTCTGCTTCGCACAACTAAGGTTGTAGCAGATTCCAACCCCATGCAATACTTGCTCAGTCGTCGGCAAATTAACGATAAATTTTCCCAATGGATCATTATCCTTCAGGAGTACGATATTTAATTCTCAACACCCAAGAGCAAGAAATCCCTCATCCTCACCGAACTTGTCATGGCCTTCCCCTCTGACACCACCAATGCCCCCATCAATACCGACTTTCCCAATGAACACCTCTTTTACATCACTTCCGATGATCCTTGGTACAACAACCTCCTTGTCTACCTATGAACTCAAAAGTTCAGTAACCACCTTTCATAAGATGATCGTCATCATATTCACCACCAGCCCCCCTGCTACCTCCTCATCGAAGACATCTTATACCGGCGAGGGGTCAACACCATTCTTTGTCGATGCCTGACCATTGACAAGGTCGATCGAGTCTTGAACAAATTCCATAGCGATGCATGTGGGGGCCATCTTTCAGGAATATCCATTGCTTAGAAGATTATCTGAACATGTTACTTATATCCTACCTTGTTTCACGATTGCATTCACATCGTGAAACGATGCGAGAAGTGTCAGCTTTACACCAAAAAAGCCTGAACACCACCTACTCTTCTTCATCCAGTCATCACTGTCGGCCCTTTTTGTAAATGGGGCATCGACTTCATGACTTGTAATCATCCCTCCAACAATGGACACAAATACATTGTTGTCGTAGTCGATTACTTCACCAAATGGGCGGAATTTATGCCCACCTTCAACAATATCGTTGACACTGCAGTGCATTTTTTCTTTAACCACGTCATATCTCGCTTTGGAGTACCACTCCAACTAGTTTTCGATCACGAGAAACACTTCAAGAATGATATTTTCGTCGAACTCTCATCTCGATTAGGATTCTCCCATTAGTTTTCCTCACCATATTACCCTCAGTCTAACGGACAGGTCGAATCAGTCAACAAGTTCCTCAAGACCATGTTACAGTGCACGATTAATAAACATAAGACCAATTGGCACCATATGTTATTCTCCGTGCTATGGTATTACCATACAGTTGTGAAAACAACTACTGGTTTCACACCATTTCATCTAGTCCATGGGGTTGAGGCCACTCTTCCCATCAAGTGTGAAATTCCCACTTACACACCGCAATTGAGCTATTACCCGACAATACCCCAATGGAGCAGCACTTGTTGAACTTAGAATCCCTGGATGAAGATCGTCGATTCTCATTACAGAACAATGAGGTAGCTAAAAAATGATCAAAGGCCACCTTTGATTGACATGTCAACCTTTTCTCATTTCACGAAGGCGACCTCATCTTTTCTTACGATATCGCTCGCGATACCTTTGGTCATGGAAAATTTGAGTCACTATGGCATGGCCCCTACATCATCCAACATTGCCTCACCAAAGGCACATACATCCTGGCCTCTCCTAAAGGCCTCTCTCTTAAAGAACCTGTCAACGAGTTATACATAAAGAAATTTTATGCATAAACATAGTCATTCTACTTTAGGTTATTTCTTTTATAGTGTTTTTAATCTTTTTTTCCATCCCTCACGTCTAAACTATCATTTGTGCTATTGACATATGCTTCCTCCACTAGCCTACCACATCGGTTACGCCAATGGCACCAGCCGTTGGACACAAAATCTCGCTTCAGCCGCTTGGTCTCTCTACACCCCCTCACATGAAATACTCCATTTGAGTGACATATGTTTGGGTTCAACAACGAAAAACCAAGCCGAATACACTACCGTCATTGGCCTCTTGGCCAATGCCCAACATCATCATATTCGTCACCTTAGCGTCTTTCTCGACTCTCAACTAGTCGTTCTCCAACTCAACAATGTGTATCGCGTACGCGATCCTTGCCTCTTTCATAAATACCTATAGGTTAGACTTTTATCTAAACATTTTGATTCCATTACATTTACACATATTCCAAGACAATTGAATCAAATAACAGATAACATAGCTAACATTGTGTTAGACTGGCATATATCACATCAAGATACCTCTACACACACATAAACATATCAAAAACCTGTCATAGCATATACATATATTAGACATCATCAAACATTACAAAACACATGTAAACACCACATAGATCTCAAAATGTATACTCATGTATATATAAAATGGTCCACAATATCATCCAAATGTTTACATACAAAAATACAAGTATCTGCAAGCCAGTGAAGCACCTCGGTACAAAATGGGCTCACCATCCTATATACAAAAATAAAAAAATACATAGAGCACCACTCAAGGTGCCTCTAGAGCCCCACCTCCTACCCCTCCCTCAGGCGGTGGTCCCCCACCCACTAGTGTTCCCTCCTAACCAAGAGGTAACCGTCCAATCATAGCAGCACCTACTACTATTGCCTGTCATACCATGACCCACCATGGTGGAAAAATCCCCACACACTGCTCCAGGATGCCCTCATCCTAGATACATGACCACATACCCTCAGGCATGCCTTGTAGCACTACCTCCATATGATGGTTTATGTCCTCAAAATATGCTTCGGCATCTGCCGGAGGAGCATGTGATGGCCTGGCACCTGGGTCATCAAACCGATGTCTCCTCGATGCTCTCTCAGGATCAGCTAGTCTTGCCTCGATGTCCTCATGTCGATGTCTCTCTCCAACCTGCGGCCCTCCCCACGGCTATCTCCCTAGCTCCTAGCGAGCTGACACCCTCAACACCTCCACCTCGTTCCCGCAAGGTGCCACATCTGCACATACAAACAAGCAATAGATAGTATCAACATCTACATCATATACATATGTCATGCTATCTCAAAAAACATATATATATAACTCACAAACATACCTCACTGATCAAAAACCTCTCCTGGAGGTAACACCATGTATGGATCCTCCCAGAAGTCAACACCATCATAGGGGAACTACAATATCACTTGCGGCATCTGCCGCCACACTTGCATCACCTCAGCTGTGAAGAAGTGGTCTCCCTCACCACCACTGTGACAAATCAAAACAGTCAACCACCGCTTTAGTCACAGCTCTCGTGCCCCAGGTGCACCCAATAAAATCCTAGGGCACAACATAGGCACCCTCTCCAAAAACCAGGCCACTAGGATGGACCCAAAGGCAAACTCCCCTGTATCCATGGACCGACAGTGGTCCAACTACCCTACCATCCTGGCATGCAGCGTAAGCCCCCAGGC
>ML815572.1:178971-189602 GCA_009831015.1 Picea engelmannii
TAGTCTATAATTGATTGCAAACTGATATGAAGAAAACTTGAAACAAAAGTGTGATATATTGAAAGTGAAAGCTGTTACAAGACATCAACTTTAATCCTAGTCTATATTATTATAAATCCATAGTCTGGTTCTCCCAACAGTGATGATGTTGGGTCAATTATAAAAAATGACAAGTATTTAAAGACCTCCCACAGGGTAAAATATCATTGTGGGAATTATCAAAGCAGTTTTACAAAAATCTGGGGATAATATCCCAAGTCTCTATTTCTAACTCAAGCTAACAACCTAAAACAAAACCATATCCAAAGTATCTCCTAAAATTCCACAGCATGACCAATTGATCATTGTAATTCGTATGCACCTGAAAGAAGACAAAAATAGACAAGTTTAGAGGATATTTATTGATAGAATTGACAAAAATCTAATTTTTAAGACTAGCTACAGAATCTTGTGATTCTGTAGTTGGTCTAATTTGAGCATAGAATCATTTTAAAATCAATCCAAAACTTAATAGAATTATATTTGATTTATTAAACCAAAACTAATTCCAAATGAAGCGAGTAATTCATACCACAACAAATCAAAACTTGTATGCAAATCGAAACAAACAAAATCATGGTCAAACGAATGGAAACAGAGATACATACACCCTGTTCAACATTTGTTATTACCAATTCAGTGTAAACAGAATCTCTTAGATGATTCGAAAGCAATGAAATCATTTTCATGAACCAATTCCAATCGACACAAACTGTAACCAGCTAAACAAATTTTCCATGCAATAGTTTATGTCGCCTCATCCGTTAACAAAATTGTTTTCGAATAAAAATGAAATCAATATGATCGTTTTTCAAATTAATATAACTATATTAAACATATACAAACGATCATACTAATTGTGGCATGCAACAATCGTTTTCAAATCAAATCAAACAGGAACGAATCGAAATAGTTTGGGGCCAACACAATCGTTATGCAAAATCATATCAATCAACACAACTACATAATTTTAGCAAATAGATCTTTTGCACAGGTCGAATGTAATCAAAATCCAAACGAGAATATTGATTCAATACAAAACAGAATCATTCCTGGTAAATCGAAGTCAACGGGTTTGTTTTTCAGTCTATTAGAAACAAACGAAACTAATCGAAATCAAACCCAATCGACTATCAAACGAACAGAATTGATTCAAAAACAAGCCAAACATAGTAAAAAACAAATCAATGGATTATACTAAGCTGGGCATGAAAAAATCGCATAACCAAATCATAGCTATATTCGAGTTTAGTAAAATGAATCTACTATACAGGATCCACAACAAAATCGTCTTTGATGATAAAACTATAACCGCATCATTTCGAATGTATTAAAACGAAAAGAGCTAATTTGAAAGTAAAACCCAATCCATTATATTAATTCAAGCAAACTCACAAAGTGAAATTAATATTGAAATTCATACCTGAGCAGTAAGAAAAGGCTTCGATCATTAAAACTTGGAATTGACAAAGGCCGTTGCCGCTTCGACGTTCCTGAAGACAATCGAACCGATGGTTTTTTGTTTCTTTTCACTGGCTTGTAACCTATGGTTCTCCTTCACCAGCACTGTCACCCGTTCCTCTAACGATTTGATATTTGATTGCAACAGGGGAACGTCGGTATAATAATTCTCTAGCCAAGCATTGCATTGGATACATGATGGTTGCTCGGGCTTTGATATCATAGGCGAGGGTTTGTTTAAGTCACCAGGGGTTTCATTGTGCAGCTTGATTCCCAGGTAGTTAGGGTTGTTTTTGAGGCACGGGGGTAAGTTAGAGACATAGTCATAGGGTTTCATAGAGCATAGGCCATGGGAATAGGGGTATTCCTCAGTCAGGAATCATTCAACTTCGGAGTCTGAGTCCTCGCTCAACACTATAGGCTTTTGGTCAACATTTTGCTTGGGTTTGTTCCTGGCACATCTCGATATCCATCGAGCATGTTTCTTCCCCTTACTATTGACAGTAGTGTCACTCTTACCTTTCTTCTTCACATGCATTTTGATGGCCTTAATATTTTCTTTAGCACCCAGTTCGACAGTAGTATCGGGTAGGTCCACGTCGGAACAATCCAAGGGTTCGACAGGGGGTAGAAGGATATGAAATGGCATGGCTGGCCCAACCAAAGTTTCCGTAACCACAACCTTGTCGATTTGAGCAGAATCGGTATACGCAAAGCGATTCCTTGATATGAAGGCTTGCCAATTATCGCCACTAAGGTTTAAATGGTTGACTATAATGAGTTTAATCAAGCCATGATGGAAAAGGCTGCTATCATCCTTCTCACGCTTGAATCTCTTAGACATATTGTACAGACTTCGCAAAGGATAATGCGGAATATTTAAGGGATAGCCTATGAAATTCATCAATAACTGGAGGTGATACAAAAATTCCAAGCCATACCAACCTTCACAGGTCACAAACTGTTTAACAATTACCAAAATATCATGCCACCTGGGTTTGAGGGTAGTGATAGGCATACCTTTATCAGAGGAAACAATCTTTCTTGAAGTGAATAGAAGGGGCCACAACACCTCATCAACTTTGGAATTTTTGAACCACCTTTTCCCTGTCATTGGTAGTCCTGTGGCTAAGCTTACAAATTCCTCATTGAGATCAAGCTGAACGTCTCCGACTTTATCCCTACACCCATCGAAGGTGAGGGCGAATTGTTGGGCAACCGAAAGATTGAAATCCTCGAACCTCTGTATAAATACTAGCCAACCTCCATTTTCCAAATATTTATGGGCATTATCGAATAGCAACAGAGTTTGGCTACCATTTGGCTCTATACGCACCACAGGTGCCATGGACAGAGGCACACAGTGAGCGGAGTGAATGGGCAAGGGTTTCAGCAGGGCATTCACGGGATCGAAAGGCTCACAGTCTTACCCGAAAGATAACAGAGGTGACCCGGGATAGGGGGAAAGCATTAATGACTGAATGTGTGAAGGTGGTGGAGCTAGATCAACCCATGCAAAACAGTCATTTCCCACAATACAACCGATGACGCATATAGCGATTCAAATCACTATTTCATATGTTAAAAACCATGCCATTCAAACAATCAACAAAAAGTATGGTAAGTCGACCAAACATTTGCGCAAGCAATAGTTTTAGCATAGTTTTAAAACCAAAACAATGATTCGAAAGCAACACCAAGGGTTCAATCATATCAAAAATGTGTTTTCATGAAATGATTATGCCAAGGGTCTAACCACAATGTCAATGTGTTTTTATGAAACCAATGTGTCAAAGAAATTGATGAAAGACTATAGAACATCAAAACACCAATGTACCAAAACTCAATCATAAGAATATCATCAAAGTCTCATAAAAAACAAAGTCATATTAATAATTAAAGAATGCCAAATGAGTAAAGATCTTGGAGCCTTGCCAACTGTGTGAATTAAATTGGAAATGCAATGAACACATAGACAAGAGTGACCATAATAATCCAGTGATGATTTAAATGTGACTTCGAAATCAAAGTTTTCATGCTTGCAGTCGTGAAAATGAGAACAACGAAAGGTGTGCAAATTGCGCAAAAATAGCAGTGTTGTTTTATTCCAAAGATTGCGATGAAAATCAAAGTTCATAGAACACTGGTGTAGGCAGTTCATAAGGATAGTATAAAAATGTGAATTGGCTACCAACAATGGCAAAACACTGGTAGAAGCAGTTATCTCTGCCAAAAGAACGAATTCAGATTAGGATAACAGGAATAATTCCAATAGAAATAACCAGAAAATTGTTTAAACATCATCAATGATCAAATATTCCAGCAGAGTTTAAAGGATGAAAATTGATAACAGTCTTAAGATAAGCGAGCCACGATATTAAAGATAAAATCTCCAATACTGTTGACAGAGCCACTGCTGCCAGCAGGCATCCATAGCCTCGACAGGGTTTCCATTTAACCCACTCTGATATCTGTATCCTGCCAATAAGTTCCAGATCAGAATAAAGGACATTTTAAGGTCAGAGGTTTCATATTTACGAATTTTCATATACCTGACATTGCTTCGCTGCCAGCAGGCTTGTTCAGTACCCCAACGAAGTTGTCTTGTCATCATGCATGCATTTACCCACTGCCAGCAGACCTGTTCAGTATCCCGGTGGGTTTACAAGCACTTCCCACAGCTCTTTTCATGATTTATTTTGTTTTTTAAAGATATATAGTTGAGCGGGCTGACACTAAAAATTATGATATTTTAACATATTTTTTACAGACCTCGACATAATTTTTTAGAACTGTCCTTCATCAAGATCCAGAGATGGTTTATTTACAAAACCGACCTTCTAAGGTAGGGATACATCTTCTGAGTCATTCCCTTAAGGAACAGGGACAGCGTAAAAAGATAATAGATGATCGCGACAGACATTACTTACAGATCGAAATCAGCTAACTTCTTTCAAACAACAGTTTTTTCCAACACAGATGTAAATTTCAGAAATATATAATTGATGATTACACAATTTTTCTGTGGTCGTTTTAGTGAAAGAATTTTCTATTTTCTTTGTCTGAATAGTTCAACATACAGGTACAAAACTGATAAGTGCAAAGGAAAACGTCAAAGCCAAAACAGTAAAAAGAAAAGAAAACAAAAGAAAAATATGTACATAGTATACAAAGGGTTTTCATCATGCAAAATATCTTTTCAGAGCTTGGCCATTCACCGGATAGGTGTCAGGATGCCCCTCTAGATTCTAAAATAAAAAAGAGTTGGGAACCAACTTCTCAGCAATTAAAAACGGTCCAAGCCATAAGTTTTGAAATTTTGTGTGCTCTCCCTTTCCCTCATGCGGTTTGTCCCATTTCAAGACGAGGTCACCTACTTCGAAGTTCCTATCAGAGGTAGAGTTGGAATCAAACCATCTTTTTACCACTAGTTGATGTCGATCTAACTTACATTTAGCTTGGGCTCTTACATCTTCTAGCTTCATCAAAGCGTTAATCCGGTTTTCCAAAGGAGGACAGTCTTCTTCTTGTATTTTCTGCGATAGCTGAAGTGAGGGAAGAAGAATGTGTGGTGGCAGAATTGCTTCTCTGCCATAAACGAGAAAAAAGGGGGAGTTAACTACAACAGTTTTTGGTGTTACCCTGTCAGCCCAAATTGCGTTTAATAGTGCATTAAGCTAGTTTTTGTGATTCTTAGATACCGTTCTCTTGATAATTTTAATCAAGTTCTTATTTGTTGATTCTACCAATCCATTTCCCTGGGGGTAATAGCTGGTAGAATACTTCAATTTAATTCTTTTTTCTAAAGAGAACTCGCTCATCTTAAGAGACGAAAAATAATAAGTGCTATCGAATACTAAACAGTCAGGGATACCAAAACGAGTGATAATATTTGAATTTAGAAAGGCGATTACCTGACTGGTATTTACAGTCCTTAATGTGGCAGCTTCAGACCACCTGGTGAAGTAATATGTGGCTGTTATGATAAACTTGTGTTGCTGTGAGGATGGAGGATTGATTGGACCTATGATATCTAGGCCCCATTGTTGAAAAGGAGAGTCTACTGACACGGGATACAAAGGAAAGGTTGGTTTCTGTAACCACCCTGATGCTTTTTGAAAAATAATACACTTGCGACACAAGGCATGGGTGTCTCTAAAAAGTGTGGGCCAGTAATAACTGGCTCTCAAAACTTTATGGGCAGTGGTGTCACCACCAAAATGCCCACTAGCTTCTCCTACATACAACTCTAGTAAGACTTTTTCTGCTTCATCTTTCTCAAGATAACGCATCAATACGCCATCAAAATTTTGATGAAACAGAATACCATTAACCAAATGAAAGGAGGCAGAATTTAATCTCAGTTCTCTTCTTTTAGTGGGATCCAGGTGACGGGGGGCTGACCCATGTTCAAGACAGAATTTTATATCGTCGTACTAGGGACTGACAGAGTTTTGTGCACAACAGATTGCATTTTGATCGTGCTGTCCTAGGTTTGACATATTGTTCTTTTCTTGTTGTCCCGCTACTGAATCAGCAACTAACTTGCATAACCCTTGGCCTCTCACTATCTGAGCTGGGGTAATTTCTATGTCGTACTCATGTAAAGAAGTAACCCAGTTCACCCTCTTTTCACCTAGTTCTTTCTAGACTAACAGGTTCCTAACGGCTGGGTAAGGGACAATAAATTTTGTCCTAGATTTCAAAAGATAAGACCAGAAATGTTTGACTTCTTTGAAAACAACGTAGGCTTTCCAATCTACTGTTGGGTAAATAAGTTCATCTCCTTTGAAAGCAGAGATCATAAAGGCAATGGGTACTTCACTGTTTTCAACGTGCTTTTGAGTTAGGACTGCAGTGTAGGAACGATCAGAAGAAAAAGTGTAGAGCGTAAAGTCTTGCGAAAAGTCAGGGCTCATGAGAGAAGAAGCGTCTATTATGGCCCTTTTTATTGCATTAAAAGCTTGATTTTCTAAGGGTCCCCAATGATATTGTGCGTCTTTCTTAATTAGGTTCTGTAAAGGTCTGACCATTTCGGAGAAGCTGGGGACGAATCTCCTCATGAAGTTTATCTGGCCTAAGAAAGACTGCATAGACTTTTTGGATGTAGGAGGGGGGAGTTTCGAGATGACTTGAGTCCTTTCGGGGTCGATAATCATCCCTTTGCTTGAAATAATAAATCCTAAGAGTTTACCTTGTTCTACTGCAAAGATGGATTTTTTTAGGATTCAAGGAGATGTCGTATTTACGACATCGCTGTAGAACAACTCTTAAATGAGCTAGATGATTGGTTTTGTTTTTAGAAAATATAGTAACAACATCTAAGTAAAATACGACAGACTGATTGATTAAGCCTCAAAAAACGATGTTCATTTCTCTCTGGAAAGTGGCACCGACATTAATCAATCCAAAGGGAATTTTTTGATAAGCGTAGGTGCCCCATGGAGTGCGAAAGGTAGTTTTAAGTTGGTCTGGAGGAGACATCAGGACTTGGTTGTACCCTGAGAAACCATCCAATAAATATAGCCTCTTAGAAGCAGATACCTATTGAAGGATCTATTCCATGGGTGGGATAGGGTAGTTGTCTTTATCAGACACTCTATTAAGGTTTCGGAAATCGACGCATAGTCGAATTTCCCCACTTTTCTTTCGGAAAGGTACAAGGTTAGAAACCCATTTAGTGTGCCTAACAGGGAAAATTATCTTAGCATTTAGGAGCTTATTCAATTCTTTTTTGACGTTCGGTTCGAGCTTAGGGTGCATTTTTCTTAATTTCTGTTGAAAGGGTAAGGTTTGGGGTTTCATAGGAATGACGTGTTGTATGATGTTGGGGTCGAAAGTTTTAAGGTCATCATACGTCCATGCAAAAACATATTTAAATTCTTTGAACAATTTAATAAATGCATCTTTTTCTTGTTCAAAAAACCCAACCCCTAAATTAATGCACTGCAGATTGTCATTAGTTCCCAAGTTCACTTTTTCATATGATAACGAGGAACTATTGGTTTTATAGTTGACTGATTTTTTGAATTTATCTTGAAGATCATAAAACTTCTCTAATCTAACTACAGATTTATGGATCGAATTTACCATGTTCGATGAAGATTCAGGAGTTCTCGGATATGGTATTACCATGAAATCGCGCAAATTGTCGTCGTGAGTGCATTCGTCTATCACCGCACATTTAAAAGTTTCTTCCACATGCAGGAAGCTAATAATTTGTTGATCATCGTCGAAGACTCTCCAGTTCATGATTTTGTCAGGAAAGGATGGTCTGAACAACAGTTCGATGGAGAATGCATCTGGGGACAAGCCTTCTGCAGGAAAGAGTTTAGAAGCTACATTAGCTAAGAGATCTGCTTCAGAATTATTCAATATAGGAATAGAATTTATATTGAAAGAAAAAAAATTATTCATTAAATTCCATACCTCAGATTGGTAGCTTTTAAGATGTGGAGACAGGTAGTGGATAGAATCTCTTACCTGTCTAACTACGATTTCAGAGTCACCAAAGACGGTCAAATTTTGAATGTTCATATCTAAATCTTTTCTGAGACCCTGCAGTAAAGCCTCATATTCTGTTGTGTTATTAGTACATTCAAATTCTAACCTACATGCAATCAATGTTTTGTTACCTGAGGGATCAATAATAACGCAGCCTGCACCAGCTCCTTCTTTGGACGTTGACCCGTCAAAATAAAGAGACCAAATTTGATTTGTATCGGGTGTATGAGACCGTTGTGTAGAAGCTGCTGGCTGCACATATGATACAATCTTGGACTGTTGTTCTGGGTTGGTGATAGATGAATCCTTGGCCATGAAATTGCCAAAAAAGGTATCCATCCCTTGTATTTCGGGTGAATCGTCAGAGGGTGTAAATGGTTCGTTGGGATCATTTAAATCTGTGACCGTGAAATTAAGGTAGCGTTCACGATTTACCTTGATTCTGTTGGGCTTGTCGTTCTCTGGAAGCCACAGGTGAGACCAATTTGTCGTGAAATAGCCATGTAGCTGCTCCGACCAGTCCCTGCTTAAAAACAAACCATACACTTCTGGAATATCCACAACAATAATATCAATGACTTGATGAATTTTGGGGTTAGATGATAATCTTATAAGCACATTCCTTAATTCACCTACAACTTTAACACTGGTTCGATCAAGTTGGATGATTTTTAGAGTGGATGGTTCAACTTCAGCATTAATCTTCTAACATACAGACCATGGCATCACATTGGATGACACTCCAGAGTCTACCATACAATTGTGCACGTTTCTATTAAAGATTTCGAAAGTTAACAAAAATGGAGGTACATTTCTGCGAGTACTAAGGGCGGTAGCTTGTGTTTTTTTACTCGCAGATTCTAAAGCTAATTTATCTACATTATTTACATTATTTACAGGAAGGCTTCCTTTGTCTTGAGGATCAGTATTATTTTTAGCGGAAGTCTTCTGAGGAACTTTTTTCTAAACAACCTTGTTATAGCTTGAATTACCATTTTTGCCATTCTCTGCGATATTCTGTAACATCTTTTGTAACAAAAAAGGAAATTTCAATAACTCATAAACATAAATGTTAGCCCTTAGCTTTTTAAGATCGTCAACTAAATCATAATCTAAGTTGGGGTTCACATGACTCTGTTTAGTCTCAGCTGGTTTAGATTGCTTTGGAGGCAAAGTCGTAGTGTTTTCGAAAGAAGGTTTGATTGTTGTCTTACTTATAGTATTATAGGGATGTACTGTCTCAAAGTTAGCTTGGAAGATGCTATCCCAGAAGTGTCCAAAAATGTTTGGAGAAGACTCTTATTCTTGATCTGTCTCTTGTTCAACTACCTCCTCAGGAATCTCAGGAGGCATCAAGTTATCCTGGGCTTCTAGAATTGTTTGAAGGGCGTATTGGAGACTTTCTAGATTAAGGCCCTCAGTATTCAGATTAGGTCGGTTGGTGGGAAAAGGCTTCCTGAACGGGGGTTTGTAAGGCCCTTTTCTCGAAGAGGCTTCTTCATCCGTCCTTTTCAAATCTATAACTTGATTTGAAATTTTTTGAACGACTTTAGTTAAGTTTTCTAAATCAGAGCTTTCAGATTGTGCTTTACTTTGAGTAGGTCTAGGGAGGATTTCGATCTTCTTTTTGGAAGAAGAACTAGTCTCTGTTTCGTTGCTAGTAGTGTCTTTTAGACTGAGTATGTCTTTTTCAATCTGGCTGGCCTCTTCTAAGGCCTCTAGCAACGTGGATTTCTTAGATCGTTTAACCCAAATGGCTATACTTTGATGCAAGGCTTTAGTATAGTATTCTATGATAAGATTCTTGGCAGGCATCGAATCCGTAGGGATTCGGTTCTTAAGTGTTAATAATCTTTGATTAAAGTCTTTAATTTTCTCTTTTGGGTTCATTATTAGGCTAGAAAGCTCCATAACCAGGACTTTCGGTGACTTATTGTCTCCGAACTTTTCCAAAAAACATGACTCGAAATTTTCTCAAGACACGATGGTATGGGGTTGCTGGGAAAAGTAACAAGTAGATGCATTGCCCTCGAAAGTATAGGGGAACAACCTACAGACTATGTCTTCATGCTCGACATTGCGGAGTCTAATGGATAACATAAAAAATTTAATGTGATCTTCTGCAATCTATTTAGAGTCAGGGTCAAACTTGGGAAGCCACTTCTTTGGATGTTTGGGTAAGGGATGTTGATCTCCAGGTATGAATACCGCATCCTGGTCGATCCAAGGCCTATCAGAGTTGTTTTGGTTGGCCATTGGTGTAAGTGGTGTGGAAGGATGCGAAGGGGAACTGCCTTCGTCAGAGGATTCTTCTCCCGAAGAAGAAGGAGATGATGGAGATGGTGAGGGAGGTATTCCAGATCCTCTTGTAGCAGAAGTGAGGATTGGATCTGTAGGGTTCACAGTGAGGTTAGTGCCTCCGAGTTGTTCTCTGATATCAGAGAAATCTAAAGATTGGTCCAAAGGTCGATTTGGTTGCCTCAAATGAGCTAAGGTACTATGTGTTCTTATGAGAGATTGGCAGACAATCTCTTGTATGTCACCACCTGTAGGATTTGGGGTTACTGGTTTGACTGTGATCTGTGGATCATCGTTTGATGTGGTTGTTGTTTGAGGGGTAAGGTTGT
>ML815572.1:189870-202603 GCA_009831015.1 Picea engelmannii
AGCAATGCTCTTTTGAATATCAATAACAGAACAAACGAGACATAAAAAATTACAACAATCTTATAATTTACAAATCATCACATTTAGATAAATCTGTGCAAGGATTAGTACAAAATGATTCAATTAACGAAGAAGAGAAATCTTTAATTCACTAAATTGAAACAGAGTAATTGTTGTATTTTTTTAAATAAGAGAGATCAGATATGGATAATACATTAACCAAGTCACATCAACCTGCAAAGAATTACGATAGCTAAAGTAGTCTATAATTGATTGCAAACTGATATGAAGAAAACTTGAAACAAAAGTGTGATATATTGAAAGCGAAAGCTGTTACAAGACATCAACTTTCATCCCAGTCTATATTATTATAAATCCATGGTCTGGTTCTCCCAACAGTGATGATGTTGGGTCCATTACAAAAAATGACAAGTATTTAAAGACCTCCCACAGGGTAAAACATCCTTGTGGGAATTATCAAAGCAGTTTTACAAAAATCTGGGGATAATATCCCAAGTCTCTATTTCTGAATCAAGCTAACAACCTAACACAAAACCATATCCAAAGTATCTCCTAAACTTCCACAACATGCCCAATTGATCATTGTAATTCGTATGCACCTGAAAGAAGACAAAAATAGACAAGTTTAGAGGATATTTTATTGATAGAATTGACAAAAATCTAATTTTTAAGACTAGCTACAGAATCTTGCGATTCTGTAGCTGGTCTAATTTGAGCATAGAATCGTTTTAAAATCAATCCAAAACTTAACATAATTATATTTGATTTATTAAACCAAAACTAATTCCAAACGAAGCGAGTAATTCATACCACAACAAATCAAAACTTGTATGCAAATCGAAACAAACGTAATCGTGGTCAAACGAATGGAAGCAAAGATACATACACCCTGTTCAACATTTTTTATTACCAATTCGGGGTAAATAGAATCACTTAGATTATTCGACAGCAATGAAATCATTTTCATGAACCAATTCCAATCGACACAAACTGTAACCAGCTAAACAAATTTTCCATGCAATAGTTTATGTCGCCTCATCCGTTAACAAAATTGTTTTCGAATAAAAATGAAATTAGTAGGATCATTTTTCAAATTAATATAACTATATTAAACATATACAAATGATCATACTAATCATGGCATGCAACAATCGTTTTCAAATCAAATCAAACAGGAACGAATCGAAACAGTTTGGGGCTGACACAATCGTTATGCAAAATCGTATCAATCAACACAGCTACACGATTTTAGCAAATAGATCTTTTGCACAGGTTGAATGTAATCAAAATCCAAATGAGAATATTGATTCAATAAAAAATAGAATCGTTCCTGGTAAATCGAAGTCAACAGGGTTGCTTTTCAGTCTATTAGAAACAAACGAAACTAATCGAATTCAAACCCAATCGACTATCAAACGAACATAATTGATTCAAAAACAAGCCAAACATAGTCAAAAACAAATCAATGGCTTATACTAAGCCGGGAACGACAAAATCGCATAACCAAATCATAGCTACATTCGAGTTTAGTAAAATGAATCTACTGTATAGGATCCACAACAAAATCGTCTTTGATGATCAAACTATAACCTCATCATTTCGAATGTATTAAAACAAACAGAGTTAATTTGAAAGTAAAACCCAATCCGTTATATTAATTCAAGCAAACTCACAAAACAAAATTAATATTGAAATTCATACATGAGAAGTAAGAAAAGGCTTCGATCATGACAACTTGGAATTGACAAAGGCCATTGCCACTTCGACGTTCCTGAAGACAATCGAACCGATGGTTTTTTGTTTCTTTTCATTGGCTTGTAACCTGTGGTTCTCATTTGCCAGCACTGTCACCCGTTCCTCTAACAATTTGATCTTTGATTGCAACAGGGGAATGTCGGTATAATAATGCTCTAGCCAAGCATTACATTGGATACATGATGGTTTCTCAGGCTTTGATATCATAAGTGAGGGTTTGTTTAAGTCACCAGGGGTTTCATTGTGCAACTTGATTCTCGGGTAGTTAGGGTTGGTTTTGAGGCACGGGGGTAAGTTAGAGACATAGTCATAGGGTTTCATAGAGCATAGGCCATGGGAATAGGGGTATTCCTCAGTCAAGAGTCGTTCAACTTCGGAGTTTGAGTCCTTGCTCAAAACTATGGGCTTTTGGTCGACGTTTTTCTTAGGTTTGTTCCTGGCACATCTTGATATCCATCGTGCATGTTTCTTCCCCTTACTATTGATAGTAGTGTCACTCTTACCTTTCTTCTTCACAGGCCTTTTGGCGGTCTAAATATTTTCTTTAGCACCCAGGTCGACAGTAGTATCGGGTAGGTCCACGTCGGGGCAATCCGAGGGTTCGACAGGGGGTAGACGGATATGAAATGGCACGGCTGGCCCAACCAAAGTTTATGTAACCACAACCTTGTCGATTTGAGAAGACTCGGTATTGGCAAAGCCATTCCTTGATAGGAAGGCTTGCCAATTATCGCCACTAAGGTTTAAATGGTGGATGATAATGAGTTTAATCAAGCCGTGATGGAAAAGGCTGCTATCAGCCTTCTCACGCTTGAATCTCTTAGACATCTTGTATAGACTTCGCAAAAGATAATGCGGCATATTTAAGGGATAGCCTATGAAATTCATCAATAACCGAAGGTGATACAAAAATACCAAGCCATACCGACTTTCATAGGTCACAAAATGTTTAAAAATTACCAAAAGATCATGCCACCAGGGTTTGTGGGTAGTGATAGGCATACCTTTATCACAGGAAACAATCTTTCTTGAAGTGAATAGAAGGGTCCATGACACCTCGTCAACTTTGGAATTTTTGAACCACCTTTGCCCTGTCGCTGGTAGTCCCATGGATAAGATTACGAATTCCTCATTGATCTCAAGTTGTACATCTCTTAATTTATCCCTACACCCGTCAAAGGTGAGGGAGAATTGTTGGGAAACCAAAATATTGAAACCCTCGAACCTCTGTATAAACACCAGCCAACCACCATTTTCCAAATCTTTACGGGCATTATCAAATAGTAACAGAGTTTGGCTTCCATTTGGCTGTATATGCACCATAGGTGCCATGGATGGAGGCACACAGTGAGCAGAGTGAATGGGAAAGGGTTTCAATAGGGCATTCATGGGATCGAAAGGCTCACAATCTTAACCGAAAGCTAACAGAGGTGACCCAGGATAGGGGGAAAGCATTAATGATCGAATGTGCGAATGTGGTGGAGCTAGATCAGCCCATGCAAAATAGTAATTTCCCACAGTACAACCATTGGCACATATAGTGATTCATATCACTATTGCATATGTTAAAAACCATGCCATTCAAACAATCAACGAAAAATATGGTAAGTCGACCAAACATTTGCGCAAGAAATAGTTTTAGCATAGTTTTAAAACCAAAACAATGATTTGAAAGCAACACCAAGGGTTCGATCATATCAAAAATGTGTTTTCATGAAATGATTATGCCAAGGGTATAACCACAATGTCAATGTGTTTTTATGAAACCAATGTGTCAAAGAAATCGATGAAAGACTATAGAACATGAAAACACCAATGTACCAAAACTCAATCATAAGAATATCATCACAGTCTCATAAAAAACAAAGTCATATTAACAATTAAAGAATGCCAAATGAGTAAAGATCTTGGAGCCTTTCCAACTGTGTGAATTAAATTGGAAACACAATGAACACATAGACAAGAGTGACCATAATAATCCAGTGATGATGTAAATGTGACTTTGAAATCAAAATTTTCACACTTGCAGTCATGAAAACGAGAACAACAGAAGGTGTGAAAATTGCGCAAAAATAGCAGTGTTGTTTTATTCCAAAGATTGCGATGAAAATCAAAGTTCACAGAACACTGGTGTAGGCAGCTCATAAGGACAGTATAAAAATGTGAATTGGCTGCCAACAGGTGCTTGACCTGGTAGTGTAGAGGTACCCTTGTAGGTGAGGAGAAGATATCTGAGTATTCTTCCATGACCTTATCTACTTGCTTCTGTTGTGTGGAGAGGTCAGCTACAAAGACCCTAGATGTGGTTGTGATCTTTTACTTATTCTGAGAGTGAATAACAAAGAAGACAAACTTCCCCGTCTGAGAGATTACCATCCTGCATTGCTTAGCAGAGATCAAGGAAATAGCATTATGTGGGACTGCCTCGGGTATCCTATACAAAATCCTGTTCAAAGTAATAATAAAACTACGAGGCCTAGACTCATATACAGCATGACATTTCCATAAATAAGGTTGGCCCAAAAGAACATCACAAACTTTGAGAGGAGAAACATCACACAATACCTCATATTTGAAGGGATTTATGCCATATGAAAGTCGACACTGTTGGCTGATGCGTAGATCGCTTCCTTGGCGGAGCCATCCAATGGTGTAGGGTTGTGGGTGCAGTGTTTTTGGTAGGGCTAGCTACTTGATGACCTCTATTGAGATGAGGTTATTTTGGCTACCACTATCAACAAGGAAGTGCAACGAGGTGAATTTTACCCACATCTTTAAATGGAAGAGGTGCTCTCCTTCTTCTAGCTCATCTGGTTCACCAGGCTGGAGCTTGGTGGTAGCAATGGTGGCACTAGGTTCCATGTCAATGATCCATATTCCCCTTTCCGGTTGTAGCTCAGAGTTATAATCTGCATCTGATTCAGAGGCTTTCACTTCGGCCACCAATGATTGCTTTGAGTGGTAGTCAACAGTGTTATGCCAAGGGATCTTATGGAAGTCGCGCCACTTCTCGGTGTCTTTCTTTGCCTTTTCGGTGTCCTTCTTTGCTTGCGGCTTGGACTGGCTATATTGATACTGTCCTTCTTTTCTTTGTCCTTTATTTTGTGGGTTGGGGCCACCCTTTCCTAGTTTTTGTTGTGAGGGGTTCCCAAGCCCAAATAGCTGTGTATTTTGTTTGAGCTTATGCTCGATTTTGATGGAATATCTGTAGGCCGTGCCCAAGGATGAGATGTCCAGAAATTCCATTTCAGTATAAATGTATCTATATAGAGCACCACGATACTTGAGCACCATATGTCGCTCTAAATATTTGATACCCATCTTGGTGCACAAGGTATGGAAGATATTTGTGAAATTTGACACTGCTTGGTCTCTTTCTTGCCGCAGTGTGGTCCATTTGGTATACAGGTCGTCATAACTTCCGATAGGGTAGTATTGTTCCTTAATAGCATCCTTGAAGGATTCCCAGGTGGTTGTGACTGAAAATAATGAGGGTTCCTCTATTTCCTTTTGCTCACAGAATGTTTCCCACCAATCTTTGACAGGGGGAACGACTTTAAGGAGTGAAAAAGTAATCTTTTATCTATTCAAAAAGTTATGGACAGAAAAATACTCTTCTAGTAGATTCAACCACTCATCTACAACATATGCCTCTATTTGGCCTTCAAATATAGGAATATCGAATTTTATTTGTACCTTGAAGGGGGTGGTGCCTCTGTTCGAAGAAGATGCATCGCTTGTTGGTAGCCACCAAAGGATTTGCATGAAACTATCCATCATCTCGTTCCTTTGTTGCGTGAGGGCTTCCTCAATCAACAGTTTGAAAGGATCTCCTATCCCATCATATTTATTTTCTCCTACCATGAGAGGTCGCTTGGGCATGTGAGAGTTTTTGTCCTTAGGAGAAACAAGCTCGAGACCCGAGTCTTTGTAGTTTGACCTCATTGGGGACATGCATTAAGACGACAAAGAGCAGACCACTCTGAAACCACTGATCCGGATTTTATGAGCAGAAAAAAATGAATATAGATTATTAACATGTGCTTAACACAAAATAACAGAGATACAGTAAAACTAGTTTTCTATTCAATAGAGAAATAAGATGGAAACTATTAAATGCAGCAGAAACAAGCTTGTTGGAATGGTGGCAGCTTATCTCTGAGAAGAGATGTGATGGTTGTGCTCATTCACAAGAAGATGATTACAATGAGGCTCTAAAGGCATTTTTACAATAAACAAGAATGCCAAAAAACCCTAAGCATCAAAAACCCTAACGCTAGGAGAGGAAGCGCCAAAAGTCATGTGGGCCCCGTTTGGGTAAGTTAGTACATCAACTTCCCAGGGTCGTAACTTTTGCATACGATCTCTGTCTTAGGCATATGATATCCCATTGGAAAGATCTATCTGAGGACTACAACGATTGCACAAAATTTCAGTGCAACATACCCCAGAAAACATCGTTTAGGGCCTCAAAACAACTCAGAAAGTTCAGGACCCGAAAAACTGCTAAAAATAGTAAATTATCAAAATTGCTAGAAAGTTATTTTGAGCCAGCTAGAAAAGGTGGGTGGCCACCGATATCCACCTGGATCACTGATACTTCCTATTTCTCTCTTAGCGGCTTCTTCCCTTTGTTCATGCACTTCCTAAGGAGTTCTTGGTACTGCTTGGATATCCAACTTAGTTACCCTTGCTTGAAGTTGTTGGATGGCCTCAGCAAGCTTCGTCACTTGAAATTTGATTGCCTCATGTTGCTCCTACGTCGAGCCTAGCACAGAGAAAAGTGATTTTCTCACCACTTATTTGACTGCAGTCTGCTTTGCGAGACGTTGGTCCTTTTCCCTCTGTATCTTCGCCTTGTCTTCCTCGAGCATCGCCCGGAACTCATCCTTCTCATTTTCATAAGCGATCACATAGTGTCGCGCAACTCATAGTTGCTCCAATATCTCTTCTTTCTCTTTCTTCAGGGATTTTGTAGCCTATTCCTTTTCTTCTTGAACTTTCTAGATCTAAGCCTTTGTTGCATTTTCTAATCTTCGAATTTGGGTTGGATCATCCCCCAACTCTGCGGTTTTTTATGATGAAGGCGCAGTAAGAACTGTGTGGCTCAATTGAATGGCTTGTTGTATTTCCTTCATTTCCTTCTCAAATCTTGCGTACAATTCTTCTTGCTTCGCACTATATCTCTGAAAGAGGTCCTTAGATGCATACTCCATTGCTCCATGGACTAGGCCGATGTCATCCTCTGTGAGTGTGGCCTCCATATAGGGATTACTAGCGTAAGTTTTCTTTTTGTCGGAGGGTTTCTGTGGAGAAACCTTCCTTTGATTCGATGCTTCTGTCTTGGTAGGGGGATCCTTTGGCAGTGTAGCTTCACATTCTCCTTGTTTTTATCCTTCTTCTTGATTTACTTCATATCCTCATTCTCTTGCAGGAAAACCAGGTCCACTTTCTTCTGAGGTGATGTCTTCCTCATCAATTTGTACATCCTAGACTTCCTCTTTTTTATTCTTCTTCTTCGCACTTTTCTATCCAACGTGCTCGACCCGATTGACCAAGGAGCTTCCTATGATATTAGGATCAAAGAGTTATTCATCATCAACTAGTATGAGGAACTCTGTCGACCACTCCTTCATGATATCCTCCATTTCTTCATCGGTCAACTTGTAATAGGACTGTAATTCCTCCTTGTTCTCATCCTTGGGCACAGTTATATATATATAATTTAGATCTGTGTGTAACTTAGCTAATGGTATGTTCTAGTGCAAGCTTCACGGTGTCATGTGAGGGAATGATTCAATGGAAACCTTCAGTTGTTGATAGTAGGTGTGGAACACTGCATTCGACTGCAAATTCTTAGACATGCCATTCATGTACCATAAGGAGGAGAACATCACGGCCAATGGCTCCGATGGTTCAATATCCAGGAAGGTAGCTCCTTCTAGCATTTTCTAAGAGACAAATGTGATCAACACCAACAATCAGCTGAAATGGAACTCGTACCCCTGATCCTGCACTTCGTGACAGTATTTATTGAGCTTGTTGACGAGGTAGCTTGCCCAATTCATTTCCATCCCCTCCACACATTTCCCTACAAGGTCCACCATGAACCCGGTGACCTGCGTGGGGCGGTTCTTTCTGATGAGCTTGCTAGCTATAAGTCTGCAAGCTAGGCACATTGTGCCATCCTGGATAGAATCCACCTTGTAACCTCGCTTCCCCTTCTCAAATTCATCGTAGGCCTCCTTAATGCGCTGTGTCAGGGAGAAGTTTGAAGCCTTCCCTAGGTAGAACTGCTGAGGGTTGGGTCCCTGCATGCTCAGTCCTATGATCAAGTGGATCAACGTTGGATCCACAGTAATGCGCCTATCAAGCCACATGTATCCTCCATGATAACACAACAAGAGGAGTTTAATGTAAACGTTAACCTCCTAATGTCATCCAAAATGAGGGATCTTCATGACATTCAATATCATGGATAGCGTGAGCTCCTTTATCCAAGGCTGGGAGACTATGAGAGCCTTCTTCCAAGTCATCTTCATTAGGTATATATGCGGTGTGAGAATCACGTAGTTATTTCTGTCTCCGAGGTTGAAATCATTGTTTTTTAAGGATGGGATCTGGCCCAACTAGCTTCCAGCTATGCATATCCCCTTTGGGATGTACGTGGTGATCAATGTGTACTCAAATTCCCATGGAATGCTATTGCGTTTGACCATGCCAGCCAAAGGCAGGATATAATCAGGTAAGATTGACAGGATCTACTTCGTGTTATCCAGATTGCCACGATGCTTACTTCACTTCTCATTCATGGGGTTAGCACGACTAGATCATCATGCGGTCGAAGGGGATGCCTGCAATCTCCTAGTCGACAATTCCTGAACACCTTTAGACATACCTCTATCAGCCATATACTTCCTAACAACCTCCTTGACAGACTTCTCTAACTTAGCCTACATGTCTGACATTCTTTCTTTTAAATAGATAGGTCGAGGTAGGTGAACAGATAGACGGGGTAAGAAAATGAGTGGCAATGTCTAAGTTATGAAATCTCAGCTTGACTCTCACACTTAGATCTATGTTAGCAACGTTAATCATAGATGGCAAAAATTGGTCATGGTGAAACGTCGGACAGGTTAAATAAGTGAGCATTGTAACATATTCTTTCAATGGAAAGGAATGCTTCCATCAATGCGAATCCGTTCATTATGGCGCGGTATCAACATCCCAAATGTGGTCTATTCACCCATAAATGTGTTTCCTAGCCATTCGAAGCATCGTTCTAACAGTCGGGGTGCCTCCAACAGTCATATAGCTTCTCCGAGGCGAAGTCCCATTATGTGTGGTTCTATTGTTCCAGCAAGGTTCAAATTCTACAAACCTGCCTTCTGCAAAGTCTTCTCTGAAACTTCTTGTATCTTTTATAACTTGGATTTCTTCTTACTAAGCTTCCTTGCCTTATTTCCTATGATCTGAGTCTCTCTAATTTTTTTTGGATTTCTCTTCCCATTCTTATTCTTATTTTCTCCTATCGTAGTGACTTTGCATTGTTGATGTACTCTCAAAGGGTTCAAAGTTAATATCCCTTCCCTTACTGATTCCTAGGTGGATATACTTTCTTCTTGCATGGATAGGTCCTTCAAACCTTCTTGTGCTCTGACAACTAATTCTCTTGCCTTATGCTGCTTTGACTTATCCTATTGTTCTTCTACCGGTCGCTCTACTTTTCTAGCTATGAAGTCCCTTAGCTCTTGCCTTTTCTTTTCTATAGCTTCTTCCTCTTCTTTCCTTTTGATATGATCCTTCTTGATCCAAGTCTTTCCTAAAAAAATTGGGAAAGGTGTGTTGTTCTCAACAAACCTAATAACTTCAAATTATTCTTCTGTCGGTGTTCCATGGATGATAGTAGGTACAATAGTAAATCCTCCACTCAAGGTTATCATATTTCTTTTAAATTAACCATTCTTCCCAATGAAGGTACCATAGTAGGATTTCCCAAAATTTCCCAAGCTCTTTCTGGCATAATATTTACTTGTGTTTCCTCATCCAAGGTACAGCCTATGTTGAAGTCTCCTATTCTTGTATCTATGCATTATTTTACTTTCATGATTTCTGGTAAACTAACATCTTTGTTATCATTCATTTCTTTTTTCAATTATACTAATGTAGTCTGGATTTTCTCTGATCCTTTTTCTTTCTGATCTTCTAACATGCTCTTATTCTCTTGACTTATGTTCATTTGTTCAACTTTAGCAATCATCCTTGGAAAATCCTCAACCTTATGACCAAAATTTTTACAATAAAGACAAATAGGACCTGCACCAGGGAATTCCTTAGCAAGATGTCATGGTCTTATGCAGTTATAACATTGTGACAATCCTCTCTTTCTCTTATAATTTCCCTAGCTTTCTTGTAATGTGCACTAGGATCACAATGCTAGACCTGCAATCTGCAAAAATTATTTCTAGGTTCCTTCATCCACTTATTAGTCCAAAACTTATTTTTGTGCATTGGAATAACATATCTTCTCTAGTTCTATCAATTTTATTCAGATCAACTCTTTCTTCTAAATATACCCTAGCTTTCAGACTAGGACAAAATCTATCAAACATACCTAGATCCATGCTTTTGAAACAAAAATTTTCACTTTACTTACTCTTATCAAACACAAAGTGTTGGCACCAAGCCAAAGTGGAAAGAAGGATGATCATGGGAAAGAAAGCATGTAGGAAACTGAAGTGACACCTGGTAAAAGATTAACATGCGTGAATGCAAGAAAGCGTGCATAGTGGGAAGCGACAGCTAGAGGAAGAACGACATGCGCATGGGAGAAAAACTTAACATGAGAAGGGTTAGGGTTTTGGTAATATTCTGGAAGTGGCTAAAGATCCTGAAATGTATAAATAAAAATAGGAAAGTATCATATGTGTGTGTGTTTTCTTGGGTAGTGGTTGTTGTAGTTGTCACTGTTGAGTTTATGTTAGTTCTTAAGAAGATTGTGATTGTTATTGAGTGATTTTTCTGAGTATTGTTGTTGGCAATACATGAGGGGTTTGAATTGTATGAACCAAGTTTTGTAAGCTATTGAGAAAGAAATATATGAGGGAAGGTAGATATGAGGATTAGACCACAGGCTACAGAGCTCGGTGTGATCTAGTTCACCTCGCATAGATCTTATCCACTTTTGTAGAGAACTGTAAGCATGCGACACAAGGAGATCAAGAACTACTATAATACAAGATCCAAGAGCCAAATCTTTGTGGACGTAGCCCAGGAGGGGTGAACCACGGTAACATCTATGTAATATGTTGAATGTTTTCATAGCTTTAACTTCTTTCAAGCAATAGATGACTACGATTATGAATAACCAAACGCATTATTAAAATCTGTTTATATTTTGAGTTATATGCATGCGATTCCTGGGAACAAGTAGATTGCAGTAACAGTTCGCAGAACAGGTCCTTAATCAAGAAACCCTTTATCTCATACTTTATCCTAGGCTTTAAACACCTAAGTCTTACAGTCAACCATCCTTAGCTATCTTGGGTGAGACTGTGAAGTACCTTTTGGGTGTTTCATTGCCTTCTGTTTTTCCAGGAGGGACGATAGTTAGAGGATTTTGTTGGAACCCTGAATGACATGAACCCTAGGTCAACAACTCAGATAACCTGAGAAGGGAGTTGATAAAAACCAACAAATGGTTCGGTTTTCGTATTCATAGGAACAAGATAGGACTGAGTAGAAGAGATAGAGTGGACAAGAACCATCGAAGAAGCAATGAGCCATTAGAAGGGAATGTGGAGACCTTGGAACCCCACGAGAGAAGAAATGGAGGGTTGGTTGTGAACTAAAGAGCTAGAGTTTTCACACAAAAACAATAGAAACCCTAGAATCACACCACACAGATACTTGGATAAATACGTGTTTACAGATTTACATGAAATCTTCTTCTGTAATTTTTCACATCTACTACAGGAGTGGATCTTAAGGTTAATGGATAACCACCTGACGAAACGGAATCGACAGCTAGATTGAACTCTAGTAGAGATTCAATAGTTGTAGCAGGTGAACAACAAATTCACCCATGCAGTAGACTTTTGGCTTGACAGTACTGTGGCAGGATTCATCACAGAGTTTACAGTAGACACAACGAAGTCATATAGCACAACCAAGCAATAATTTCTACGAGGACCCAGAGGAAGGTACATTCGATCCCTGTATACTTCTATCAAGATACTGCTATATAACAAAGGTGTAATGACAATGGAATCAAACAGTTAGTGTAACAACCTTGGTTAGATAGTTGCATAGGGTTTATTAAGTATAGTTAATTAAATAATTAATTGTCTTAATGTGTATTAGTTAAGTAATGATTAACTATTAATAATATTATTTATTTATTTATTTATTGTTTAATAAATGTTGATTAATTAATTAAATGATTACTTAACACATTCAAAGATTTGGGTAATGAATTAAATGTTGAATAACTTTAAAATATTTATTTTAAGACTTTACGTATGCAGAGGGGGAATGAAGCATGGGGTGGAAGGATAAGGTAATAAAGGGAAGGATAAGGTAATTAATGGAGGGTAGGGAGTCAGTGAATGGGGGAAGATATGACCAGGAAATATCCTACAGGATGCAGAGGAAAAAAATTGGGAGGAGAGTGTTGTTCCTGAGTTTGTGTTTTAAGGCTCTAAAACACACCGTCGAGGCATCCAAATATGATAATACTTTTAAAACAAAGAAACAAAGAAAAACTAGATCAGATTCAGTTTCTCAATTGTCTCTGTCTCGCTTCCCGTTGTTCCTGGATGGTTATGTCATGTTCGATTGCAACCCACGATCTTTCTAACTCAGTCCTATTTGTTGCAGTTTGTAAGATGGTGTTAAATAGGTTTAATGCAATGCTAGTTTGATCTTGTAGACCAGGTTCTATGTTTGGTTGTCTACC
>ML815572.1:215534-227698 GCA_009831015.1 Picea engelmannii
TTTCTTTGTAGACCTGGCAACTGGGTTGCAATTGTTTTCTCTGTGGATTTAACTTTTTCCAATCTTGAACTGGGAGCTATCATTAATTTCTCAATTTCTGCCATATTGACCATCTTGATATTTGAGATTTCCACTTTCTTCTCCTCAAATTCCTCCTTTGTCTTCAGTTGATACCTGTTTATGTCGATTTCTCCTAATGAATCGGAAAAACCATCTGTCCCGATATGTGTTGATTCTTTTTCAATGAAATCAAAAATCTTTTGGCAATCTTCATTGACCCCTTTTGTAATTCTTTTATAACTTTCCAAGTTTGTTTCCCAAACCTTTACCATTGCATCTCCTTTCAACTGCTCTGAAATGGATAAATTCTGTGATTTTCCAGTTTCTTCCTTCTGTAAAGCATTTATTATCGTTTGGAAAGAATTTCTTACCCCTTTAGCTTCCCTTTCTTTTTGCATTGCCTTGTCCATAGATCTCTTAGATTCTTGATAATAATTCTGGATAATTGCCAGATTACAAAATACCTTTTGTTGTTCTTCCTCAATATTTACATATATCTCTGATGCTTTATTCTTGAACTGATCTATTTCAATCACTTGATTAGTAATTGAAATGATTTTATTTTGCAGAGATTTATTTTAATTACCTAGTTCCTGCACTTGTTCTTAGGTAATTTGAATCATCTGTTTTGCTTCAGTTAAATTTTCATTTAACTTTTGTATATCCTGTATATCCTTAAGTCTGGCATGTTCCAGGCCTTTTTGTATTCCCCATCCAATCATTTTTTCACTTTCCTTTAATCTGTCCTATAGTTGTGTAATTTCCTGATCTTTCTGCTCTATCATAGTGATTAAATTCCTATGGAGTACATATTGGCTGATGCTATGGCCCCCATAGTCCCTGCTAACTCTGTAGCAAATTCACTTTCTTTTATCTTTTTTCCATCAATAATAATTTTGTGTTTTTTAACTGTTCTTTCTCCTACAGGATGTAATTCCTGTTTCAACACAACTCTCTGTTTTTTGCTGAAAAAATAATCCGATGAAGGTATTTCATCTCTGCTAATTGGTTCTAAGTCACTCACGTACAGAACTCCTTCTTGAGGATTCCCAAAAGTAGCTTGCAATGGGGTTAATGCTGTAATGGGACTCCCAAGTTCCTGTGAAGGTGTTCCCCCAACTGTTTCTGGAATATCATCCAGGTTTATTGGATTTGTCTCTGCTCCTTTCCCTTTTTCTGTTTGTGTTTCCTTGGTCTGGGAACTTTCTGTATTCTGAGGAAGAATATCATAACCTTTCAATTTACCTTTATCACTTGCATCATATTGAATAATGGTTTCAAAACTCGAAGGAATGATTTCTTGCTCTTTCTCTGAGGTTGAAACTTCGCCCTGCAAAATCTTTGGCAAACACTGTCTTCTATTTCTTTGAAAGGATGAAAACCCCACCTGTGCATCAGGTGACAAGGTTTGCACTCTGCTCTGAATTTCCTCATATGACTTAGAATTTCTGAAAATATCATCATAAAATGAATCTTCATGTTCATATGCTTTCAACCCACACTGTGTAACATGCCGATTGATAATTTGATATGGATCATGTTTCCTGTGTTCTATATCCACTAATTTTATTTCACTCAATGATTCCGCTTCTGACTTAGAATGACCAAAGTTTAATAAAGAAAATTTCCCTAGATAAACAGGAAAAGACGGCCATGACTTCTTCTGCTGAGCTTTTAGTTCTAGTCCAATACCCCCATTTACCAACTAATAAGCCACTTCTCTGCAAATTAACCTATCTGGGAGTATTTTTGGGAGTGCATGTGGTGGAATAGAACATCCATAAACCCTTACATATGAGAAAGTTTCTTCAATGAACCAATCAGCAACTGTCTTAAGATTTTCTATAATAGTATGTGAAATTCGAGGAGGTTCACAACCAAAGAATATTCTGTGCAACGAAATAATTACAAAATGACACACCTCATAAAAATTGTTTTTGGCATTTTCTTCCCACAGAGCTGAATGATACTTATGAACAGGCTCTGTACAAGAAGGATTCCAACTCCAATTCATCAAAGGGAAAGGAGTCCTAAAACAAATAGCATCCATTATATAGGCTGACATATAAAAGGCCACTAGTTGTCCCTTTGATCTAGCTATTTTGTAACTCGTAACCTCTGAGGTGATGTTGTCTGATAAAATCTTATGCCAATTGAAACTATGCCCCTCTGAAACTTCTTCTAAGAAGGGTGTCCATTCTGCACTAAAGTGATTAGAATCTTTTTTCCCATATGGTCTGCATAACATCATTGTTAAATACCTCATATAATCATTCAATGAAGCAGTGGCATATATCCCTTGTAAATCGGCCCTAAATTTGTTTTCATCTCTGGACCATCCTCTTATCATATCAGGGTATGTTTGACCACCTTCGACACATTATTTTTGTTGAAATGCAGCTAAAAACTCAGAATTAAACGTATGCCTATAATTGGGTGATAATTTATACATTACTTGGATATGTTCAGGCCTGAATGAGCCAATAACTGCTCCTTGCTCGTTCAGGATACTCCTTGTCGGAACGTCCACCTTATCCAGTGCCCAGGCAACCATATCTGTATATGAAACCAGTCTCGGGTGTGCAACAACTTTATGAAGACCAGTCTCGGCGATATCTCGGAGATGATTTTCCCCACCATTATCCGAATATGAAAGTTCATCTTCTGTTTTCTCTGCAATTGCAGTCCATGATTTAACGTTGTGTATTACTCCAGCTGCAGTAGTATCTGAAATGATATCGCCTTCCGGTTGTTCTTCGATTTTCTTTGAATCCTTTTTGGGTCCCATAACTGTATGTTCACCAGCTCTGTATTCAGCACCTCAGCAGCAAGATCCCAAAGAGAAAAAAACTTCCAATGGTGGAGCATCCCAAAAGAAGAGGGAAAAATTTGTGTTCACTTGAATACCTGTAGCAGAGAAGAATTCAGCTTCGAAATAATGTAAACGTTTCAAAAATTATTTCGAATATATCGTAAAATCCTTGAGATTTGTTCATCTGTTATGAAATAAATGCAAAAGATATTCCCGATAATATGCATTTAATATTTGTACCTGAGTTCTTCCGATGTTTTTCAAATATGATAGAAACTTACCAATTTGAATAATTGTCGTATAAAAATCATTTATTAAAAGTTTAAAACTTTAAACCTCGTTTCTGAGAATGATTAATTAACGTTAATCTTGATTTAAGTTTGAAAATACTTTCATCGGGATTTTGGAACTTTCAATGTCAAGAAAATAAGTCATCATAGAACCCCGATCACCGAAAACGTGACGTATTATTTAGTTAAAACCTTATTATTATCTTAATTAATCCGGATTGGCTTTTCAGGATTTTGTTAATCAAGAAATCAGAAATCGGGAAATCGAGGATCGGGGGATCGGGAAATTTGATGATATAAAAATTATTGCTCACAAAAATGCGAATCGTGATTTCCCGATGATATTAGTTACTCTTAATCATGCTTAACAATAATTAAATTAATTTCAATCCTTACTTAAGAATTAATTGAAATCGGGGATCGGGAAATCGGAGAATATGATGATAAGTTTATTTGTTCTCACAAAATCGTGAATCGTGATTTCTCGATAAGATTAAATTAAAGTTTAAACCCTTATTAAATTTTATTTAAGTAAATGATGAATTAATCAAGGATTAATGTATCGAGAAATCGGGGACCGGGGTTTCGCTATTTGATTTGTGTTGAAAATTGTTATTTCAAAACTGCGAATCCCGATATCCCGATATGAATTTAATATTTATTAAGTTTTATCATTACTGTTTATTTAAAATATTATTTGAAAAAGTGTTTGGAACATACGTTCGTTTAAATTTTAACCACTCTTTTTCCAAAAATGAACCACAAAGGCATTTCGAATTCGACGGAGATGAAATGTTTTGTTTTAAAAAAAAAAAATCATATAATGCAAAGACTCAAAGATACAAAAAAGATTTTTTTATCCTTAGGATCAAAAATTCAAGATTTGTTTCAACAGAGAGGACTGTAATATTGTTGGATATTTTCTGGTTTAGGAGTGAGGTTTTGGAGGCTAGGTGAACTATGGTAGGGGGCACTAGGTTGCTAGGGTTTTGGGCTCGGGGGCCAGGATTCCTTACAGAATCCTAGAGCTAGGGAGCCGAACAGGCTACTCCTAGTTGGTTGGGTGGTTAGTTGGTTTGGGCAGGGTTTGGTCAAAGCAACATGCTGGGAAAAGCAGCAGAGAGGACAGCCGGATTTTGGGATAATAACATCAACCAAATCTATCTATATTCTGTTATGTAATTTATTAGATTGTTGTTCATAAATTAATTTATGTTTCTTATATGAATGAAATAAAATACTTATTGTTTATGAGTTTGAAGTAATCTTATCTGTTTAAATCTATGAGTTTGAAGTAATCTTATCTGTTTAAATTTATGAGTAATTTTAGGCTTAATTAATTTAGGTTCCTACAGTTAGAATTCCCTGTGCACATGGGGGAAGGGGGGAAGCACTAACAGAAAGAGGAGGAATGGAATGAGGGAAGGATAAACAAAAGAAGGAAGAGGAAGCCTTGGTCTTGATCTCGATGGATGACGACCAACTCAAGTGGATCTTGGCATCATCAGAAACGACGCGTAGCGAAGCACACTACCAATATAAGATAAACACCAAGAAGAGATCCATAGACAAAAGGGAGGGTTTGGCAAGCGATGATGAAGAGGTAGAGTATCTTTGGGCTATGGAGCAGATTGAGGAAATCCTGCGCACCACCTATGAGAGGAAAACAAGAGACCCAAGACCGAGAGGAGAAGACAACCACCCATTTTGTATCAATGTTAGTGTGGAACCCATAAACCCATGTGCGACCTATACACCATAGATAACACCACCGTTTAGGCAACCAAAGTTCGGAGGAAGTCCAATAGCAAGAAGCACATCTACACAAGGAGTGACAACTAGAGGAGCCAGCTTAGGTAATCTTATTCAAGTAACCACACCGCGCGGAGGAGGCAGTAGCTTAGTACTAAGAATGGCAGGACACAACCCTACTATCAGATTACCATAATTTTGAGGAGAAGCAGTGGAAGAGCCTGAGAAGCCTCTATTCATTTGCACTAAGATCTGGGAAGAAAAGCAGATCACTCATGACAACACCAAACTCGTGAGGCTAGCAATCACACTAAGAGACCGTGCACTAGAATGGTGCATGAGTCTAGACACAAATAGTGCTCCCAGGACAACAAGGACACTGGACAACATTAATAAACTACTAATTAATGAGTTCCGGAAGCCGAGCTCAGAGGATCAGTATATGAACAAGATGATTGAGATAAGACAGAAACCAGGAGAATCGATATGGGAGATTGATCAGAGATTCAAGCGATTAAAAGGGAAGTTAAAATACCTTATGACCGAGATTCAACATCGACACCTATTTTTCAAATCACTACTCCCACACTTAAAATATATACTACGACAACAAAAGTTTCAGACACAAGCAGAGGCTCTGCAGACATCCTTGCAATTGGAAGAGAATCAGTACTAGCAGATGGACCTGGCTATCGAAGAACTAAAAGAGGATCTGACGAACTTATCATTTCAGCTAAACCAGAATAAGAACAAGGACAAATGAGAATTCGTTTGGTGTACCACATGCAGGACAGAAGGACAACACAAAAATGAATGTCTAACGTTCGCGTAGTATATGGAAATAGGCATGCCAAACCCGCTGCCATAGGGGGGATTATGGTACAAACTCTGCAAGAAACTGGGTCACGACCCCTACCATTGCATGTTGATGCAGAAATACCAAACAGTCCCAACGAACTCATATTTCACATTTTGCAAGTCAGTGGGCGATGATGAAAAAGACTGTCGAACTATGGAGCTAATGCGGGAAAGAACCTCAGACGCATACAGGGTATAGGCAGAAATGATGACTGTGAAGGGAACACCACAGTTCACTCAATCCCCAACACCATACAACACTGCACAGCAACAGTATAATACTACGTAGCAACCTTATAATAATGCACAACCATAGTACAACCGAGCATAGCCCCATTACAATATAACATGCCATGAGGTGATCGTGTAACCTATAGAGGAGCAGGACAAGCCAGAGGAGGTTTCAGACATGGAAGAGGACCAGTCACATGTCACAATTTCTAGCAACTAGGACATTACACATGGGAATTCCCACTACCACCAACGACCTATGTGTACTGTCGGGCTTCAGACCACGATACAGAGGAATGTCTGACACTACTCGTAAATATCTAAGAAAAAAGGAACCAAAATAACCAGAATGTTCAGTGGATTTCAGCTGAAGTAAGGGATGAAGGACAGAAAATCAACATAATCATTCGAGGAGGAATGAAAACATGAAATGATGCAGTCTGACAAGACCCAACACATAACCAAGGGGTAAAGAATAACTCCGACCCCAAGAAGCAGTTCGATGTATAAAAGGAAAAGGAGATATTTACAGAAGCCCGACAAGAATTCCAGAAGGAAGACATAGCACTGACTACGTAGTAGAACAAGGAAGCTCTGGAATATGACATGCCACCATCACTGGACCTTACCAACAGAAGACAACCTAAGGAACAAGTAAGTACTATCAAATAATTTCTACAATCATGCATCAAAATGTTAAGTGATCCTTCATCTATCAAAGTATTGACAAAAATCCTAGAGAAATGTAGTAGCGAGATGGAACAGAATCCAGAACTAAAAACTATCAACCACCTACACACAAGAAGAAGAACAAGTAGAGAATTTAGAATCAATGCTAATATTGGGGATTTTAACATGGGAGATATTATACTAGATCTAGGATCCGAAGTGAATGTACTACCAAAAGCCACATGGCAATGCATGGGAGAACCTAGACTGGGATACTCAACTATTCAATTAAAACTAGCAAATCAACATCGAGTCCTACCAATAGGTATAATAAAAGGGGTAACCATCGATCTAGATGGGGTGTGCACCAAGGTATACTTTGAAGTCATCGAAATAGTAGACAGTACAACACCTTACCCAACGCTACTTGGTCTGGATTGGGCGTTCGACAACCAAGCCATAATTAACTTGAAAACTAGAAAAATGACATTTGAGTTAGGAGACTACAGAGTTATATCCCCACTCGACCCATCAGAAGGAGAGAGGTTCATAGAACCCACTTGCCTAGATCTAGACGAAATCGACCTGTTGTACCAAAAAACTATGCAAGATGTGGACTATATAATCCCAACTGCAGACGGGATACTCAGTTGGCAGAGCATTACTTCATGCATAACATACTCAAACACAGGGTTAGAAAACTGGCACCAAAGACTACATGAAGTATCCACAAGAAGGTGTGCAAGAATAGACCGCGCAGTAAGATGGCTTGGCATAGAAATCAAAGAACCACCCAGTTTTCATGGACTAAATGATTTGGAAAATTTCATGACACAATACAAAGATGAAGTCTTAGAGAACCAAAGACTATTAGCACTAGATTTAGCACTAAAATCCATATGCACAAGATGGTGGTGTGCGCACAAAGAGACTATCACAGATTGGTACCAATGCAAATGATTACTGCGTATAAGGTTTGGTGCATAACAGATATGGAACAACTGACAAAAATACGATGGACTAGGAAGTCCAACATAACACTTGGAGGCGTGTAAAACACTATGGAGAATGAATCCACCAGAAGAATGGACTCACCACTTCAGTCATACTTTAGAAGGCATACCAACAAATTGGTATATAGACCAAGAAATGCGAAAAGGAACCAAGACATGGACGACACTCCAACAAAAATTTACAATCACTTTCTCATTCGAGCATGAGAACCCCAACATAGACAGAGCCTTGAAATGGATCAGAGATGTCATATTCATTACAGAATCAGAAGTGGAATTTATCATAGAGGTACAGCAGCGGAATAAGCAGATAGTCAAGGAACTACTATCATGCTACTAGGTACAAGAAGAAGCACCAGATGAAGATGATCCGCGCAATATTCAGATCGAAGAAGTCGAAGGTGAGAGAGAGGTGGAAGGACAACCCTTAGAATCAAAGGTCATCTCTATGCCAATCAAGATCAAGAAGGTTAACATAGGGATCACCGAGCAACCCAAAATGGCTAGCATTGGATATTATTGGGATGAAAATACACTAGAAAGCATCATAGAATTGTTGCATGAATACAACGACCTTTTTCCCACAACCTTTACAGAGATGAAAGGAATAGTCGGAGAATTAGGAGAAATGAAGATACCACTCAGACCTGATGTGAGACCCATTAAACAACGACCATATAGACTGAAACCCATCTACAAACATAAATTGAAAGATGAGATCAACATGATTCTCGAGGTCGGCATCATCAAACCAATCAAAGAATCATAATGGATAATCCCAATGGTAGTACAGGACAAGAAACAAGGAAGAGGGATCAGGATATGTGTCGACCTAAGGAAGTTGAATGATGCCTTCTTACACGACCCATTCCCCACACCATTCACAGATGAAGTACTCAAGAAGGTAGGAGGACACAAAGACTATTCATTCACTGACGGATTCTCAGGATATCATCAGATTAATATAGAACAAGAGGATAGACACACGACCACATTTGCGATAGAATGGGGATCCTATCAGTACACAGTCATGCCTTTCATATTGAAGAATGCACCTGTGATATTCTCCAAAGTGGTCATCGTAGCATTTAAGGAATTCATCCACCAATTTCTCGAAGTCTACTTGGATGATTGGATGGTGTATAGCCTATTAAAAAACCATGTGGAAGTCTTACGCCTGATGTTAGAATGATGGAGACAGTTCCATATATCATTGAATATCAAGAAATGCATATTTGGAACACCATTTGGGATACTACTGGGACACATAGTATGAAAACAGGGTTTATTAATGGATCTGGCCAAAATCGTAGTCATTTTTAACCTACCAGCACCAAAAACAATCTGCCAACTAAGAGCAATGTTAGGACATATGGGATACTATAGGAAATTCATCAAAGGATATGCACATATTACAATGCCTATGGAAAAACTGTTAAGGAAGGATACCAAGTATCAATGGCATGATGAGTGCCAACACGGTCTGGATACCCTGAAGGAAAATATGGTCACCGCACCAATATTGGTATTTCCATACTGGGAGAAGACATTCCATGTACATGTATATGCATTAGCAATAGAACTTGGAGCTATTTTAGCGCAACCAAGAGCAGGAGACTTGGATCACCCGATAGCGTCCACAAGCAGGAAATTATCAGAATCAAAATAGAATTATAATACACTGGAAAGAGAAGGCTTAGCTATGGTTTACTCACTACATAAATACGAACATTACCTATTGGGAAAACACTTTAAGATGTTTACAGATCACTAATCCCTGAAATACCTAGTTAACAAGCCAGTGTTGGGGGGGAGAATCTGTCGATGGTTACTGCTATTTCAAGAATTTGACTTTGAGGTAATAGTCAAACTAGGGAAACTGAATGCAGGGCCTGACCACTTATCAAGGGTCACAAATGGAGAGGAACCAACAAATTTGGAAGACAACTTTCCATATTCACAACTCTTCTCAGTATAGATTGCTGACGATTACGTCGTAGAGATCATCCAATACTTGAGCATAGGTACTACGTTGTGGGGATATACCACTATGTAGAAAAAGAAACTGGTATTCTGTGAAGCCGACTATCAACTGATCACAAGGAATCTATACAAAATGGGCACAGATAGCATCTTACAACGATAAGTACTAGACCACGAATGACCAATAATTTTAGTAGAATCCCATGAAGGAATAGCAGGAGGGAATTATGCAGGAAAAGCTACCATGCAGAAGGTACTATACGTAGGATTATGGTGGCCAACGATCCATCGAGAATTGAAAGAATATTGTCAGCAATGCGATGTCTGTTAATGGGTTAGCAAACCCAATAGAAGGGACGAGATGCCACTACGACAACAAGTGACAGTTCAGGCATTTGAAAAATGGGCAATAGACTTTGTGGGACCCATTAACCCATCCACCAAGAGAACAGGGATGAGATACATTATCACCGCAACAGAATACTTAACGAAATGGGCAGAAGCTGCACTAGTAAAAGAATGCAGTGGAGAGACAACTGCCCACTTTCTTTTCGAACAGGTAATTACTAGATTTGGGTGCCCAAGATTTATGATGAGCAACCAAGGAACACACTTCATCAACAACACCATATGAGTGATGCTTGAATAATTCGAAGTTTATCACCAAAAAAACACACCGTATCACCCACGGGCTAATGGCATAGTAGAAGCCTTCAACAAAATTCTAGAGAACGCCCTGATGAAGATATGTAATGTCAATAGGGACGATTGGGATCTCAAGGTACCAGTAGTACTATGGGCGTATAGAACCACATGAAAAAATTTGACAGGTCACACACCATTCAAACTGGTCTATGGTCAAGAAGTAGTAGTACTGTTAGAATTTCTAATACCTAGTCTATGTGTAGCAGCTATCACACAAATGATAGAACGAGGAGCAATCTAGGAATGACTGGATCAATTACTTTCAATGGAGAAAGATCGAATCTTGGCAGGATTCCATCAACAAGTACATAAAGCGAGGGATAAAGCATGGCATGACTGCCACATCAAGAGAAAGATGTTCAAGGAAGGAGATCTAGTATTTCTCTATGACAGTAAAGCACTGCAGCACCTTGGGAAGCTGAGGATGCATTGGCTAGGACCATATGAGGAAAAAATTTTCACAGATGGAGGAGTTGTACAGTTGAAAGATCTAGTAGGCGAAGACCTTAAAGGAATGATCAATGGGATCCCGCTGAATCTATAAAAAGATAGTCGACTACCCACCGCGCAGTAAAAAAAAAAAGAGGGAAAAGACAATAGCGATATCAGAAAGGGAAACAAGCAGGAAAAGGAAAGTCAACAAAAGAACACTGATAGGACAACATGTGGCATAATTAAAGAAAGGAAAGGATGGATGGGCTGTCGCACTAAATGCGCCAACTAGCAATGACAAAGTAGCCATAAGGGAAGGTATGAAACTGTCACGGATACAGTGAACCCACACTTATGGTGCATTAATCGCACAAGGTAGGAAGCATCCTCAACAAGCTTCATGGCACACCCATACAACACACGAGCACAAAAATAGTTAGTCTATTCACAAAAGAAGAATGAAGCAAGAGAAATAATAGCCCGAACGCACAAAGAAAGATCATAGAGATTATCTGAGCTATTTGAACCAAACAAATGTTCGACAGACACCAGTATGGCACCACCAAAGCTCACGGAACTAGGTCAGACAATCATATCAACTAGGGTTCAAACTAGGTCACGAGGAACATGGGAAGAAAACGAGAAGCAGCCACCGTAGATCGTTGATATTGACGAAATCCCATCGCCGGAGGATATTCCAATCAAATCAACATTGATCCAGGAAGAGATCCCATAGCCCCAAGCAGAAACCATGAAAGAGGATACGTTGGCAGCAGCGCAGGAGCTTCATAATCAAGCAGTAGGAACTCATCAGGAAGGACATCCAAAAAACGTCGAAGCAACCATGGAAATAAACGGAAGCACACAGAACCCGGAAGCATAGCTCCAACCAGAGGTTCCACAAATACCCATCCCAAACTTTTCTTTTTGGAACAAGCCGATTGGCGAAATGGGTAAAGCTTGGGAAGAATGGATGGAAAAGGAGCAACCAGAAGCTGTTGGAACTTCGAACTAGCCAACATAGCCGGAAGATAGGATTCAGATACCGAGATTGCCTCGAAAGAGACCAGCTGCAGATATTGTGCTACCTCGCACACTAGAAGGCATACAGGTGGACTCGCAGCTATTGGGTCATGTCGGGAAGTTCAAATTTTCTGACCATGACGTAGCGGATGAAAGAAAATATCCAGATCTTGCACCACAAGTTTTTTTGGATACAATAGCCGTGAACCCTTTCGGAGGAACCATCACTAAGCCATGCAAGTGGGCAGCCAAACTGGACAGAACCGGAATCCTAGGATTGTTGAAGATACCACACTTTGGTAGAGGCCAATATGCAATGGCATGCATCAAACAATT